>PVJX010002783.1:0-121317 GCA_004027295.1 Dolichotis patagonum
GCCTGCCTGGCAAGCGCGAGGTCATGAGTTCGATCCCTGGTACCAAAAAAAAAAAAAAAAAAAGAAATTTATGTCTTACATTGCTTTCTTGTGATCCGCTTTGCTCCGTTTTGTTGTGTTTAATTTTACCCTATTGATATAATTGCATGTATATTTGAGTGGGTAAGATGGATGACCATACTGTTGTTTTTGTCAGATCGTAGAGCAGAACTGTTAACAGTCTCACTGTTTGAATGTCTACCTTACATGTTTTAACTTTGTAACTTGAACAACTATTTCCAAGAAGTCAGTATGTAATTAGTCAAGTAATAATTTCTTAGGTTTTATTGTTGTTGTACTTTTCCTTTTTTCCTTGGAATACTGTATTGTTGCTACCCTTTATTCTGTTTTATTTTGTTTTGTTTTTTTTCCTCTTTAAATAAAATTATTAAAAAAAAAAAAAGGATTCTGTATCCTCTAGCAGTGGTAAACAGTGACTTTTATGCATAAACTCACAAAAAGTTATTCACTTAATGAAATACCTATAGGAATAGTTTTAAGTCAACATGTTGGTAAGATATACATTACTAACATACATGCTAAAGGAATTAAGAATAGCACTGTCTAGTTAAGAACCTTCATAGAAGAGCTGAGTCCTTTAACTACACTTTTGGTACTCTTTTCCCTTCCAGGAGAAAGGTCTAGTTTCAAGGTATGACTATTAAAACAGTTTTGTGAGATCTATGTTTTTCTTTAGGGCCTGAAAATCCTTCATTTAACCCTGAAGGTATTTCAATTTTCTTGACCAGAAGAGAAGAGTATTTCAATTTATACATCCAATGACTCTCACACACATACTTCCTTATGTATCTTAGCCAGCAATGCACTGCTAAGAAACTTGATTATTAAAGCTGCTGAAATGCTTAAGCAAAAAGACCTCTATGACCCTGAAGCAGTATAGAAAGTATCATCATCTCCACTGACTCTAGCAAACTGTATGTACTCGAAAACAGGCAAACATTTTATACTGATCAGGTAGACATACTGACTTTGGAGGGTAGGAAGGGAACTTCTATTATTAAAGTTTCAAAATTCTACCAGAATTTGCAGTGAAGGACAGATATTTAGTAGCAGTGGGAATATTTAGGGTTTAGTATACAACACTTGTTTTCACTATGCAGTTCAACTCACTTTGTAGCCAGGCTGGCCTCAAACTCAAAGCAATTCTCCTGCCTCGACCTCCTGAGTTCTGGGATTACAAGTGTGTTTCACCACACTTGGCAGAGTTTGATTTTTATGTAACCAAAACTCTATTAAATATGATTTGTAAGACCTTTTTTTGTAGCCTAAAGTAGTTTAGTATCTATGAAGATACCATTCCATTTCCACAATTCTACCATGTCATTTCCTCTTTTAGAGAGCTGAGGCCAAAACAGAATAGTTGTTGCCATTTCCAAAATCCAGTTGCTACTCACAACCTTGCACTTACCAGGCAAATGCTTGAGCCACTGTGCTAAATTGGCCTGCTAATGCTTTTGTTTTTTTTCCTCCCCTCTCCTTTGGGTTTATATTCTTTTTTTTTTTTTTTTTTTTTTTTTGGTACTGGGGATCGAACTCATGACCTTGCACTTGCTAGGCAGGCTCCTAAGCCACTGAGCTAAATCCCCAGCCCTGGGTTTATATTCTTCTGAGGCAAAAAGCAAATGAGAAGCTTGACCACTGCTATTAAAAATGAACACTATTCTCATTCTAGAGGAGAAAAGAATTCGAAGCTTTTGAGTTATTCCTGCTGTCCAATTTTTTGATTCACTTACCATGAAGAAAGCACCCCGATGATAGTACTTCTGTAAAAACTTGTATTTGCCTTTAACAGCTTTGTTGGTAATGACTTTGCCATTTGCCCGAAGCTCAGCTCTCCTCTCTTCCTCTGTAAGATTTCTCATGCGTTCAATTTCTGCTTTCTCCTTTTCAAGCCTGTCAAGGGAGCAAAACCATTTACTAATATTTTTCATAGGCAATTACCTGAAAATAACACAATCACACCTCTTTAGAATCAGTCCCCAGTTGCACAGAAACAAAAAACCTGGAATAGGGCAGGAGATGTGGCTCAGTGGTAGAGCACCTATCGAGGATGAGACTTGACCTTGATCTCCAGCACCACAAAAAAAACCACAAACTGAAAGTCAGCTGACCAAAAAACAAAACCAAAAGAACTCAGAGTAGAGGCTGGGCCTCAGAGCTTCCTTCCCAGAAACCTGTCCTGTTGGCATCATTAACTGCAGACCACCCTGTACTCACGCTTCTCGGTCTTCTCTGTCTCTCTTGATTCTCTTAAGCTCTCGAACCTTCCATGCTTCATACTCCTCCTCATCATTTTCATCATCAGTATTAAGAGCATCCAGTGCAGCCAGCGAGCGCTTGTTCTCCTCCAGCTCTTTTTTGGTCTCCTCTTCTACAATCTGGACAAGGAGCACAATTCAACTGTCAGACCTCATCTTTTCAGACCAAAGTAAGGACACCACTCTCCCCACCCACGCCTCACAACACCCTGCACCTTGAGTGTGTACTTGCGCCTCTCCTCAGCCATGCGTCTGGCTTCCTGCTCCAGCTCCTTCTGCTTTAATGCTTCAGCCTCGCGTTCTTGAACGGTCACTCGGTCCTTCCTGCACCACAGAAGTACTGTTAACTGCCCAAAGCCTAACAGTGGAGTTCTTTGTCTCTCTAGATCTAGTCTCATCCAAAGCCAAACAATCTTTGGTTCTATTATTTGCAAACAGCCAAAAATAGGAGTCATTCCAGGTAGGTAGGTAGATATATGTATATGTATTTTTGTGTGTATGTATTTGGGGTGCTGGAGGTTAGATCCAGGACCCAATCTTTTCTGGTTTTTTTTTTTTTTTGGTTTTTTTTTTTTTTTGAGACAGATCTTGCTAAGTTGCCAAGAAGTTCAGGTTGGGCTCAAACTTGTGATACTCCTGCCTCAACCTCCCTAAGTGCCAGGATCACAAACATGTGGCATCACACCTGGTCCATTCCAGGTTTTTAGGGCCCATTCATCTTTGAGAAAAGTCTACATAGGCAGGAACATGCTTGCACTTCTAGCCATTAGGAAATAAACAGGATTTGCTCTTCAAGCTTTATTTTGTTTTTGAAATATGCAACGTTGGAGTTATGTGCTCCTAACTGGAAAGGAAGGCTTTCTGCTAAAAAGTTACTCCTCAGCATCTACACTGCAGGGCAAAGGCACTGCACATTTTCACTTAGAACCTACACTTCAGAAAAACACAAGACAGAAAGAGGCTTAAGCTGTTGCCCTGCAGAGTAGTATCTATGTGGATTCTGACCTGGTTTGAGAGACACCTACTTTCGAATGAAGACTGGCTTAAGGCGAGGCTCCATCTCATCTTCGCTGTCTGTGTACTCTTCATACTCAGACTCTGATTCTGATTCTTCTCCAGAACGTCCTTCGTCCTCCACTTCCATGACTTCCATCTCTTCGTTTTTTCTTTCCTGTGCTCGCTGACGCATCATACCACGGCGCCTCTCTATTTCCTGTCCAGGTATACATTGAAGCCAGTTATTTCAATGGTCTGGGTTCTCAGATGGTCTTTAGATGGTGCAGGTAATTGAACCTGTACTACTGAACCACACTGCCTGCCTTAAGATGGCTCTCCTTCCTTGCCTTCCTCTCCCTTCCCCCGACTCGTCTTTTTGAGACTGAGTTTCACTATGTAGTTCAGGCTGGCCTTGAACTCACTATGTAGCCCAGGCTGTCCTCAAACTCACAGTGATCCTGCCTCAGCCTCCCCAGTGTTGGGATTATAAGCAGGTGCCACTATACTGGCCTACTGTTCTTTCATCAAACCCAACAAATTCTGAAGTAAGTATAGCTTAGTACTATTTTATTTTCAATCGTATCCCCCCAAACAGGGCTCATGATTAGAGTTCTGCCAAACGCAGTGACCTTGTGCTTTTATTGCTTTTAGGGATGAGCATGGCTCTCAATTTTTTTATATGCAAAAAAAAACCAAACCAAGCCAAACCAAACCAAAAAACCCAACCTTTCCATTTGGGGCCAGGGATTTAGCTCAGCAGCATAAACACCTGCCTGGCAAGCATAAGGTTGTAAGTTCAATCCCAGGTACCAAAAAAAACCTTTCCATTTAAAAAATTTCCTTTTACCGCACCTCATCATCAATCTCTTCCTCTTCTTCTTCACTGCTGTCTTCTCGTTCCATGCGCCAAGCATCTCCTTCTACCTCTGAGTCACTTTCTCCTACCACTTCAGGTTCCACTATTTTCCGATGTCGAGCCAATCTGAAAAACAGGATATCCAAGTTTAACACAAGTCACAAGTCACACAAATGAAGGAAAATTAGCTACCTTTCCTTAGTTGCAGAGAACCCTTACAGTACATCAGCCTACTTGCCTCTACTCATAGAAAAGTTTTGAGGTTGTGCTCACTTCGGCAGCACATACACTAAAATTGAAACAATACAGAGAAGATTAGTATGGCCACTGCCCAAGGATGACACGCAAAGTTGTGAAGCATTCCATATTTTTTTCTCACTTTTCTCTTTTTAAAATGAATGAAAGAAAGAAAGAAAGAAAGAAAGAAAGAAAGAAAGAAAAGTCTTGAGGTGGAGAAATTGAGGTACAAATTAAAGAAACTAAACCAGGGCATCAGAGAAAGTCGTTAAATGAAGCCTAAAACATTAAACAAACGTGCAGGCACCATCCAGTGGTACACAGCGAACTCACAGGGCAGAGGCACAGGGATGGGACCCAGGGCTTTCTGCACAGTAGGCAAACACTACTACTGAGCTATATCCCCAGTCTGCAGTGGAACTTTTTCTTTTCTTTCTTTCTTTCTTTTTTTTTTTTTTTTGGTGGTTCTAGGGATTAAACCTAAGGCCTTAGCACAAAACTACACCCCCAGACCTGTCTAAGGGTCTCTAAGTCTTTATGCCTTGTTGCCTCTCTACCCTTTATGCTTTGGTCACCTCACTTGTAAAGTGGGGATAGCAGTACCTCTTGTAAGTATATTGTGAGCATAAGAAATAATAAATGCAATGTACTCAGAACAGTGTAGCTGGCATAAAGTAAGCACTGTTAAAGTGTTAACTGTTACTGCTGCTGTTGCAATGTAGACATTCAGGTCCACAGAAACGTAATGGTAGTCATTACCTCTCCTCTACATCTTCACTAATCCGATTCTGTAAGCGCCGCAGCCGGGGGTCACTAGAGGAATCCTCTTCCTGCTCCTCAGGTTCTGCTTCTTGTTCTTTGGCTTTCTTAATGAATTGAAATTCTTCATCTTCTTCATCTGATGACTCCATAGGAGCATAGTCTGGCCTCTTTCCAGACACATAACGTTTTACTTTCACTTTCTCCATGGAAATCTCACCTGGGCAAGAAAGATAATTTTGTGTTTCAGTAGCCTCTTTTTTTTTTTTTTTTTTTTTTTGCCTTTTTGACACAGGATCTCCTTATGCAGTTCAGGCTGGCCTCAAACTTCCAACAGCCTCCTGCCTCAGCCTCCCCAGTGCGGCGATTATAGGAGTGTGCCACCATGCCCAACCCCAATGTCTTTAAACTCCCGGGCTTTGCAGATAGGGTCTGCATTCCTGTTTTGTTTTGTTTTTTTTGGTGCCGGGGATCGAACTCACAACCTCGTGTTTGCCAAGCAGGCACTTATGCCACTGAGCTAAACCCCCGGCCCTGTATTCCTGTTAGACAAGTGTTTAAGCATGCGAGGAGAGCCATTATTCAACCACCTATCCATCTAAAGGTGGTTTCTTACAAAGGCCAATGCATGGAAGGGATTCTTGTGAACAGCAACACTAATGACACTGAGGCTTACCTTGTGTACAGTGAAGTGGAAGGAGGTGAGCAGTAAAACTGTAAAAAAAAAAACCCTCACTCCTGCCATCAATTCATGCTGTTCTGCTTCAGCTATACTCTTAAATTATTTGTAACAACGCTCAGCATATTGAAAGGGTGATTTAGTCTAAAATACTGCTTAGCCATTCTTTTACTTTCCTTTGTAATTTTCATGGCAGCCTTTATATTATCATATAACTCATTTATTTAGAAATGGGCTTTTCTTTAGCTTTTGTGCTATTAATGCTATAAGAATAGATAATCTGTTTTACAAATACAAACAATTCCAGGCTGGGCATGGTGGCACACACTGGTAATCCCAGCACATGACTGAGGCAGGAGGATTGAAAGTTCAAGCGCTGGAAAGAAAAAAAGGCCAGGTGTGGTGTGGCATGCCTGTAGTCCCAGCACTGGGGAGCAGGAGGATTGCCAGCCTCAACTATGTTTGTGAGACTCTGTCTCACTAAAAAAAAAAAAAAAAAAAAAAACAGAAACAAACCACGTTTAAGCCCCTCCTGGGTAATTTAAGAGACTTAGTGAGATACTGTCACAAAATTAAAAAAGGCTGGCCATGTAGGTCAGTGTGAAAGACTGGGTTCAGTTCACAGAACCATCAAACACAGGGGGAAAAAAGGGAAGAAAGAAAAAGAAAAGACAAAGATAAAGAAAGAAATGCAGCAAATAAAGTAAAAACTAAGCAACTCATTTTATAGGATGAGCAAACTATTATAACCAAGTGGACAGTTAAAAGGAAACCTTTGGATGGATTTTACTTATGAATATATACAAAAACACCAGCCAGGCATGGTGGTGCACTCCTGTAATCCCAGCACTCAGGAGGCTGAGGCAGGAGGATCATTGCAAGTTTGAGACCAGCCTGGGCTACAAAGTGAGCTTATGGCCAGCCTGAACTGCATAACGAAACCCTGTCTCAAAAAAACAAAAATCAAACAAAAATACTAAATAATAACAAATTTATCTCAACAATGCAAAAATTAACAAGAAAATGCCCCCAAATCTTGAAAATGTACACAAACTTTATTATCATGATCTTATAAGCTTAAGGCCAGGATTGATTTCTTTCTTTCTTTCTTTCTTTCTTTCTGGCACCAGGAATTGAACTCACAACCTTATGCTTGCCAGGCAGGTGCTGTGCCACTGAGCTACATCCCTATCCCCAAGGATTTCAAGAATGGCTTAACATTATTATTTTTTTAACTACCTTAATTACTTTTGTATACATATATATATATATATATACACACACACACACATATACATATGTTGTTTTAGCTTCTTACACTAGTGAGACAATACAATGTTTACACATGTGTGTCTTATTTCTCGTATGAATATGGTCTCTAGTTGCATCCATTTACCTATCAAAGTCATTAGTTTATCCTTCTTTATGCTGAGTAGTACTCCAGTGGATAAACACCACCTTTTTTATCCATTCCTCAGATGATGAGTATTTAGGCTGTTTCTAAGATCTAGCTTACAAATTGTGCTGCTATAAACATGGGTGCTGTGGTATGATGTTTTTAATTCTTTTAAGAAGATACCCAGAAGGGTATATAGCTAGGTGGAATGGGATTTGTAATCCTAGTTTTTGAGGAATCTCCACACTGATTTCCACAGTGGTTGCACCAGTCTGCATTCCCACCGACAGTAGAGAAGGGTTCCTTTTTCCCCACAGCCCCTCCAGCATTTGTTACTGCTTGATTTCTTGGTAATAGTCAAAGAATGGCTTAACATTAGACTGAGGCAGAAGTGCCATGAGTTCAAAGCCAGCCTGCACAACATAGTGAGACTGTGTCTCAAAAAACAAAAACAAAAACAAAATTAATGGGCAGGATAGGACAATACGCTATTTTTAAAAGTCTTATCAGGGCTGGAGATTTAGCTCAGCGGCATAAGTGCCTGCCTTGCAAGTGTGTGGTCGTGAGTTTGATCCCCAGTACAGATTAAAAAAAAAAAAGTCATATAATTTTTTTTAAAGTCATATAATCTTAACAATAGATATAGCAAAAAGAAAAAAAATTTTTTTGGCTTGGACTTTTAAGACAAGGTCTTATTATGTAGCTAGGCTGGCCTCAAACTCACAGTGATTCCTCTGCCTCAGTCTCCCGAGTGCTCGGATTATAAGCATGTGCTACCACACCTGGTGGTAAACATGTAGGTTGACTAATTAGAAAATCCAAATCTGAAACTATATGAACATCATGTTGGAGCCAATTTCAGGTTTTGGGACTGGGGTGCTCAACTTGTACTCAATGATAAACAATGAGGTATTCTCTTTTACAAACGGGGAGCTGAGTGCTGGCAGCTGGGCTAGTAGGCTGAGGAAGGAGGATTGCTTGAGCCCAGGAGTTCAGAGTGAGGCTGTTTCTTAAAGAAATGAACAAACATCAGTGGACAGGGAAGAGACAGTTGACCAACAGTTTAGTAAATAGTCAAATTAGACCTGTAACTTCTACTATACAGAAGAAATAACTATAGATAGATGAAAGGCCTAAAGGTGAAAAATATATCTTAAATATTTATATTCTTATTGGGCTATAAACTTCTCTTGTATAATTGTGTATTCAATCCTATTTATATTAATTAGAAGATGGAAAATCTTTTAAATCTATTGTCACCCCTATGAATCATACAAGACAGTTGATAAATCCGATAACATTGTAACTGAAAATGTGTATAAGACTTTGAAATTTAGTTAAAGTCACTGTGTTCCCTCTTGCAGGGTGGCCCACCTGCATGCTGTAGGGTGTATTTCTTTTTCCACTTTTACTTGGCCCAAGCTCTCTCTGCAGAGCCCATTTCTTTTCCTATCTTTACTAAAACTGCTACTGTTAAAAAAAAAAAAAAAGCTAAAGACAAGCCAAAAAATAAGAGGTAGGATATTATAGATTTGAAATATATAAACACATGATGATGCCTCTCATTACTAGTAATTAGGGAGGCCCAAATTAAAACAGTGGGCTAACATTTCATACTTCTTAGATTGTGCAAACATTTAAAAATCTGACACAACTGTGTGAGTAAATATATTGGAAACAGAAACCCTTATCCTCTTACAACTTACTTCAGAGAGCAATTTGCAACAGGTAGACAGGCCTATGAACTCCTCTGAGTCTCCCCTAAAAAAATTCTCATACAATTGTACCAACCAGACACATTTGAGGACTAGCTGGGCATGGGGCCACACACCTACAACTGTAGCACACTGATAGACTGAGACAGGACTGCAAGTTTAAACCTAACCTGGGCAAATCCCGCACAGCGCTCTCCATCTCTCAAAATAAAAAGTGGAGTGGGATGCAGTTTAGGGTGAAGGCACTGTATTCACATCTTGTCTCTCTCAGCAAAGGAAAGTGCATTAATGATTAGGTCACTCCTACCTACTTAGCTTCAGGATTTTATATTGTTTTTATACACAATTATTTCAGGATTGAAGCTGGTTTTAGTGCCGGTTTCTTTTTAAAATATGTTTTAACCCCCATAAGAACAAACTGTCCAACTTATTTTTCACTTGATCTTAGCCAAAAGGCCGAGAAGCGATCCAACTTATTTTTCACAAAACTAAACTTTTCTTAAAGTCAAATTTATCTCCTGCAATGATGTGATGGGTTGCCAAATAATTGAGAGATTTTAAAATGTTTCCTTCAGCCAGGCATGGTGGCGCACTCCTGTAATCCCAGCACTCAGGAGGCTGTGGTAGGAAGATCATTTCAAGTTCAAGACCAGCCTGGGCTACAAAGTGAGCCCAAGTGAACTGCATAGTAAGACCTTATCTAAAAAAGACAAAAAAAAAAAAAAGTTTTGTTCATATTCTTGTTTTATAATTAAAACACACACTCAGCAAATATGGGTTTTGTTTTCTTTTTCTCTTGACTCAATGGAAAGTGAATATTTCTGTCATTTTACATGGTTTCTTACCAAATTACAAAATGTTAAAATGTTTCCTTAAAAAAATTCAGGCTGGTCTCAAAGTAGTGACATTTTTCGAGTTACCATGCTCAGCCTGCATGTTTTACACTCACTAGAATATGAATTTATTAAAGCCGAGGTGTTGCCTTAAACAAGTCTGTATTCAACTTATTAAACAACCACTGTGCCATTTGAAAAGGACAAAAAGTTGAAGACATGGTGCCTGCCTCAAGGAAAGCAGGAATTTATTATCTAGCTGGGGGGGGGGAACACATAAATACTGTTCAAGATTGGGTAAGAGTTATAAAAATTTAAAATAGACTGCTATGGATAACAAAAGAGGAGCAGTATCCCGCACAGCGCTCTCCATCTCTCAATTATTTGGCAACTCTTCACATCATTGCAGGATACGTATTTATATACGTGTAAGGAATCTGTAGAGGCCAAGGGAAGTGGGGTGCTTGCTGTATATAAAAGCAGACGGGCCCTAGGAATAAGATTAGATTCAAGTAGGCACTCCTTCCCGGAACGAGCTTCGGCTGGTAAGATGGAGGGAATAGAAAGTTGGGTCTGGGGGTCAGAGGGGTTAGAGCAGTGCTCAGGAAAGGCAGGCAGCTGCCCAGGCTGGAGGAGGAGGCAAGATCTGACTACACGAGAGGTGAACACTGTACCTTTCTCATTACGGACTGGGACGGCTCCAGCCGTAGACTGAATGGGCGGCTGCTTCATGAGTGAGCTGGGGACAGACATGTTGACGGTAGCAGCGACGAGTCCTCAAACTTGACAGATTCCAAACGCTGAACAACTAGGACGCTGAAAATTAAAATTCCCTTCCTACTAGGTGCGTGCAACACCGCTGCACTACAGATAGGAACCACGTAGGGCGGAGCTAGAGAAACCGGAAGTACGTGACTAGAGGATTGTGGGATAGCGGAAGACTGAGCCTCCCCAGCTGCTTAAAGGTCTAGTGTGTTACTCTTATTCTTGTGGACCCTCTGGTCCTCCGCTTCACTAGTGAGACACTGCGAAACTTTGAGGCAAGTAGGTTCAAATTAAAGATTTCACATGTTAAACCGGTCCCGGTTGTGGAGGTCTATAATCCCAACGCTCAGAGTTTGCTTAAACAGTAGAATCAAGTTCGAGTCCCACCTGTGCAACTTAGTGAGCTCCTGTCTCAAAAAAATCCCAAGGGCTGAGGATGTAGCTCAGTGGTAAACAACCACCGTGCCATTTGAAAGGACAAGTTTCGAATCCCAGCACTGAAGCAAAACAAAACAAAACTGAGGAGAAGCAGATGCATGCCTGTGATCCTGACTACTTTTGAGACTGAAGCCTCAGGATTATAAAATCTCTGCCAGTATGGAGAATTTAGGACAATGCTGTCTCAAAATTTAAAAATAGTAAAAAGGGGAGGTGGGGCTTAGCTCAGTGGTATAGCACTTTCATGTACAAGGTCTTGAGTTTGAACCCCGGTATCACAAAAATAGTTTAAAAACAGCAAGAACCCCAAAATACCCAAGAAAATAGTGAGAGACTTTGTATTGACTGTTTGACATCAAACTCAGTTTGATGGAATAAAATTCTTTCTAGGCCGGGTCTGGTAGCACATTCTTGTAATCCCAGCACTTGAGAGGCTGAGGCAGAAGAGTTGTTGCAAATTCAAGACCAGCCTGGGTTACATAGTGAGACCCTGTCTCAAAAAACAAAAACAAAAGTCTTTCTAATTAGTTCACTTGATGAGGCTGCTCTGAGCAGGAGTGTGGTCTTTGGTAGCTGCCCACTAGAAGGCAGGTAGTTGTGATGTAGGCCAGGGATAAACACACACACACGTGCAACAAAAATGTCTTAAAGGTCTAAAAAATCATCTGGAATCCTAGTACCTTACTTTCTTTTATTTTTTATGATAGAAAACTTAATTTGTTTAGGAAACAGGCTCTGCAGAGCAAACGTTGGCCAAGTAAAAGGAGGAAAAGAAGTACACTCTAAAGCATGAAGGTGTACCATAGTGCAACAGAGAACACAGTGGTCTAGCACCCAACTTTCAACTTTCATGGTCTTTCATTTTCTGGAACTGCATATTACAATTCATTTATGGCTGGAAAGTATATTTAGTTTCCTGTTTTTTTTTTTAACAGGGGGAAAGATTTACATAGCTCACAGTTTGTGGAGGTTTCAGTCCAAGATAGGCTAGCTCCAAGGCATGACAGAGGGACAACAGTTCATGGTGGCAGAAAATAGCAAATGTAAACAAGAAGAGAGAGCAAACCTCTTTCTGCATTCCTTATATTGTATGTAGGTTCCCCAGCCTACAGCAGGTACAGCACTCACACTCTTAATCTTAGCCTTGGATCATGAATCAATCACAAACTCTAGATTTAGCTGCCTCTGAAAAACTTCCTCCCTACATGAGGCTTTGTGGGGACACACAAACACAAACCATAACATTCTATCCCTGACCCCTCAAAGACTCACATACACTCCTTTATGATAAAGGTATTTAGTCCATCTCTAAAAGTTGCCAAAGTCTTAATAGTTTCAGCAGTACCAAAAAGTCCCAAGTCTCCTCTGAGATGTAAGGCAAACTTAGCTATGAGCCTCTGTACAAATGAAAACAAAGTGAAACACTTTCAACATTCAATGGCACAAGATAGACATTCCATTCCAAAAGTTGTACAGAGGGATACAAAAGAATGGGAGCAAAGCAAATTTAAAATCCAGCACGAAAAACATTAAGTCTTATAGTTCCATGTGCAGCATCTGAGGCAATCTGTGCCAATATGTGAACTCCACAGGGCTTGGGTGTCTCTACCCCTATGGCACTACTAATTGTTGTAGCTCCCATGGCTTCTGTCTCAGGCACCCTCTGTTTCATCCTTGCAGTGTTCCTCAGATGATTCATGTCTGTGGCTTCTCCAAACTTCTGGGTTTCTGCTGCACCTTTGGCTTTGCCCTTACAGCTTCACATACTGCCCTCTTAGGGGCACCCTGCCTGGCCTCCCAGGCCTTCTTCTGAAATCTTGGTGGAAGCCTTTCTGACCCTGCAACTCATCCATTCTGCATGTACCTAAAACCAGCACCATGTGGATAATGCCAAGGTCTGCTGCCAGCTAGAGCAGTATCCAGGTTTCCCTCTCTCTTGGTTGTAGGCGCTGAGTGCCTGTATTGCTTAGCATTCTGAATCCAAATCAGAGGAACAAATTCTCTAGGCTGCTGCCACTTTTGAACACAGTATAGCAGCCATCATTCTGGAACATGGGCTGGAACATGTTCCAGAGCCATCATTCTGGAACATTCTGGAACATGGAAGAAAGCACTGGGGCTTTTTTTTTTTTTTCGGTACTGGGGATCAAACTCACGACCTCGCACTTGCCAGGCAAGTGCTTATGCCACTGAGCTAAATCCCCAGCCCATGGGGCTTTCTTCTCAATATAAAATCTTATACTTTTTGGGCCGGGGATTTAGCTCAGTGGCTTAAGCACCTGTCTGGCAAGTGCGAGGTCGTGAGTTCGATCCCCGGTACCAAAAAAAAAAAAAAAAAAAACCAAACCAAAATCTTATACTTTTGCAGTTTTGAAGCTGCAAAGGGTAGAATCCTGCTGCTTCTTGTGATGCCCTCATACCTCTTTTCTATTCTCCCATTCCTTCCCAGCAATCAAGATCTCCTCTATTTTTTGTGGCCCACAGCTATACTGGAGTTTCTCTCTAGCCAAACTCACAATGTTTTAGATCATTCTACTAGGCTCTTTGCTCTTGATTCTCAACATAAATCTGGCTAAAAGGCTCCAACAGTATCCATGCCACTACTTCAACATTTCCCTTTACATTTCTTCTGCCAGATTAGTTTGCCACCCTAAATCTCAGTCTCAGGTAAAGTCTCTGAACATGAGCAAAATTCAAACCAACTTTCTGCCAAGCCATAGCATATATTATCTGGAGTCTTAACAGCCAGTGTAGTCCTTCCCAGTAGAAACCTCCCAATCCTGGTCTTCACTGCTTTTCTGGTCTTTCGAGCTCTGACCAAAACCGCCTATTCAGAAAAGCATAAGGTGTTCCAGCTCTACTTTTTCAGTGGGCATCTCCAAACCTTTCCAAACTCTTCCCATAAACCATTCTCAAAGATTCTTAAACCACATGGTCAGGTATAGTCACAGCAATGACCCCACTTTTCTCTACCAAATTTTTTCTTTCTTTGGTTTGGTTTGTTTGATTTCTTGAGACTGGGTCTTGCTATGTAATTCAGGCTGGCCTTGAGCTCACTATATAGCCCAGACCAGCCTTAAACTTGTGAAAGTCTTTCTGCCTCAGCCTCCCAGGTGCTGGGATTACAGACATGCACCACCATGCCCAGCTCTCAAATTATTTATTTTTAATTTTTCTTTTTGGGTACTGGGAATTGAACTCAAGATCTGGTGCTTGCCAAGGAGGCACTGCACTGCTGAACTACATCCCTGGCCCCTCTGGTACCAAATTATGTGTTAGTTACTTTTCTTTAGTTGCTGAGACAAAATATCCAACACCCACAAGTTAAGGGAGAAAAACTTTATTTACCTTTATTTACGGTTGGTAGAGGTTTCAATTGGTAATTGGCTGGCTCCAAGGCAGGGTAGCACATGGCAGAGGGACAACAGTTAATCTCATGGCAGCAGAAGACAGGAAAAAGAGAGAGAGGAGAGAGGGAATGAGAGTGAGCATGCTAAGGGTCTTGACCTCAAGAAATTTAAATTTACAAAGTCGTTAAGAACTTGTAGAATTGCAGAAACAGTCCCAATTTATAGCTGGGTTGTTAAGAAAAAATTTGGTAAAATCAAGCCAAAACATATTTTATCATAAGAAGGGATTTTTTTTTTTGCTTTTCGAGACAGGCTTTCACTATGCAATTCAGGCTAGTGAAGGGTTTTTTTTTTTTTTTTTGAAACAAGGTCTTCCTTTGTATTCCAGGCTGGCCTTGAACTCACTATAACAGGAATGTGCTACCACAAGCAGCTAGAAAGGACTATCAACTGTGGTGGATGAGAAGGGCTAGCATAACAGTCTTGGCAAGAAACAGTATGGTATATACGGAACACCACGCAAAATGTTTAATGAGTAATTTTTTTATTTTTTATTTTTTTGGTGGTGAAGGGGATCCAACTCAGGGTTTTGTGCATGCAATGCAAGCGCTGTATGACTGAGCCACATCCTCAGCCCAGTAAGTTATTTTCTGAGTCCAGGAATGGTTAAAGTTCCATGGGTACCAGGTTATAAAGGCCTTAAAGGGCTATTATTGTTATTGAATTAATGTCACGTATGTTCTTACCTCCCTCACCATGAAATTGCTACGTCTCAAGCAAGATTCGAGGGGAAATTCAATTCAGAACCAAAGAAGTGAGAATGCCTTAAAGGTAAAACTAGATAGTATCTTTTATCCTGGTCGGGTGGCAACATTCTGTATTCCCAGCACCTGGGAGGCTGAAGCAGACCTGCACATTTCAGCCCAGCCTGGGCAATTTAATGACTTAGATCCTGTCTCAAAAAATAAAACGTGTGAGAATGTAGGTTATTGCGAAGGCCCTGGATTCAATCCCAAGTATCGCAAAAGAAAAAAAACAAACTAAACCAAAATTCTCCCGTCTGGGAAGGTAACGCAGTGGTCACAGGGAGCAGGTGACAAGGAAGGTGTGATCGGTGAAGTGCGTGTTGACTGGTTTCCTTGTCCCTTCCCTCGGCAGCTGTGTGTCTGAATCTTTCCCAGGTTCACGCTGCATGGCAGTATTTTCTCCTTTGAAGCATGCGCTAGTGGGTTTGAGCGAAACCCGCACCGCCATTGCCAGTCACAAGACCCACAGCAAGAACGCCGATTTGGGTGGCGAACTACAGCCGAATAAACCCCTGCCCTCCGCTCCTTCCGGGACCAAGGCGTAGACCCCGCCCCCACTTCCGGTCCAGCAGCTCTTTCTCCTTCCCCGCGCCTTCTTCCGGCCAGCCTGCCCCGCCCCTGCGGAGTTTGCCACCGCCCCCTCCCGCCGGTCCCCGCGCGCTCTTGGCGGGAAAGATTGCCTCAGCCAACTGGGAGATGTCGCGGCCTGGCGAGGACTGCGTGAGGAAAGTGGGCTCCGGGATGCAGGCCCAGGCGCAGGTGAGGCCGGTGGCGTCTTGTCTTCGGGAGGTTTCTGCGGGGCCCGCGCTGTGGTCTACCAGGCGCGTAGCGCTGAGGACCGCTCTGTCTCTAACGCTAGAGATAGGGAGGTTTCTGCGGGGCCCGCGCTGTGATCTACCAGGCCCCTAGCGCTGAGGACCGCTCTGTCTCTAACGCTAGAGATAGGGAGGTTTCTGCGGGGGCCCCCGCTGTGGTCTACCAGGCCCGTAGCGCTGAGGACCGCTCTGTCTCTAACGCTAGAGATAGGGAGGTTTCTGCGGGGGGCCCCCGCTGTGGTCTACCAGGCCCGTAGCGCTGAGGACCGCTCTGTCTCTAACGCTAGAGATAGCGGCCGGATCTGACTCGGGCTCTCCCTTCTGCCCTTATCTTGTGTGCCTTGGCGGCAGTCTCCTTCCAGGGGGTTGAATCCAGGATTTTCATACTGAGCTACAGCCCAGTGTGTTTATTTATTTTAAAATTTGAGACAAGGTCTCAGTCACTGAATTGCCGTGTGATCCTTCTGTTTGAGCTTCTTAATGTATTGCGCCACCAGCCTTTGGCGCGATGATAGTCATCATTACTGGAAGTTTGGCAGATTCACGTGGGAAATCACTGTGCCCAGCAGAATCAGTAATTTCATTTCGGTTAATAAATGATGCATCTAGATTTTGGAAGGAAAAGATTTTCTTTGTTTGTTTTTTGTTTGTTTGTTTTGTTTTTTGTTTTTTGCAGTACTGGGGATCAAATTCACGACCTCGCGCTTGCCAGGCAGGCACTTATGCCACTGAGCTAAATCCCCAGCTGGGAAAGATTTTCTTCTTCTTTTTTTTTTTAGTACGGGGGATTGAACTCATGATTGCGCGCTTGCCTGGCAGGCGCTTATGCCGCTGAACTGAATCCACTTGAATGTCATTGGGAAACAGGATTCCGATTTGTTTACACAGACCTGTTAAGGACCTTATGGAAAAGGCTTGGGACATGGAATTCTGATACTGTTTTCCTTTATTGACTTGACTAGGTGACTGAATTTAAAGAAAATCAAGATGTCACTTATGCTTCTCTGAGACCAGTACAGACCACAGTTTTAGGAAAAGTGGCAAAGGTTTGTCTTGCCCCCTTCTCCCTCAGTGATTACAAACTAGAGCAACCCAAGCACTCCAAATCTCTATCAGAAAAGAATTCCAATTACATGATGGTGTGTCAGAAGACTGAACTAAAGAAGCCTTGTGAAGAACTTTTAATTCCAAAGATGAAAGCCATCCCTTCCAACGCGGAATCCACTCTGCAAAAATTGTCCTTAGATGTCTGTACTGAAAGCAACAAGCCAGGACACAAGAGCCCTTCAGCTGTGACCATTCTGAGTGTTGACATGGAGAGTAGTGATGAAGATATCACACCAGGAGTGGTAAGAGTTTAATTAGTTTTTTCCAAGTTGTCTTACTGTTTTGAGATTTGAAAGCTAATTGTCAAGGGCCTTTCATGAAATCAATTGTTTTATTGCCCAAATTTATTTTTTAAATTTTTTATTTTTTATAGTACTGGGAGTTGAACTTAGAGCTTTTGCACTGAGCCACATTCCCAGTCTCTTTCTGTTTTTTATTTTGACGCAGCAGTCTTGCTAATTTGCCCTGGCTGGGTTCAAACTTGTTATCCTCCTGCCTCAACCTTGTAAAGTGCTAGAATTGCAGCCTGTGCCATCAGGCTCAGCTGGTGTCTAATTCTGTTGGCTTCTACAGTCTACCAGGAATAATGTGACAACTTTTATACAAGACAAGATAAAATCATATGATGTGACAAAAAGTCACAATGAAGTTAACACAAATGAAGTTAGGGGAAGGGAGGTATGCTAATAGAAAAGTTGTTATGAAGTAGGTATTTGATTTTTGTTTTATTGTCCCAGAAGTAAGAAAGGGGACCCACGGGGGAGAACTTGGGGTCAGTTGTAAGTGCCTTAGACTATGTAGCTTCTAGGCATGGTGACTTTAATAAATCTATTCTTTTTTTATTCAAGGAGAGGATTGGATAGGATTAGTGACTCTTTCAATTTAGCCTATCAGATTACCTGGAAGGATTTATTTTATTTTATTTTTTGTATTTTTGAGATAAAGTCTTGCTGATGGGGCTCAAACTCACAGAGATCCTGCCGCCTCAGCCTCCCTCCTGTTGAGATCAAAGGCATGACAACCACCAATTTCTGATTCAGAAGTTTTGAAGTTGGGAGGGGCGTACAATTTGCATGTCTAATAGAATTCTAGTAGGATTCCCCACTGATACTTCTGTTTGTCCTCAACTGTAATTTAAAAACCACTGGGAAGGGCCAGGAACATAGTGGCATAGTATCTGCCTGGTGAGTGCAAGGTCCTGAGTTTGATTCCTGGTACAAAAAAAGTAAAAACTACTGGGGGGAGGGCAGAAATAACCAGTGGATTAGATTATCTCTTTGATCCCTTAGGCTGCAAGGTTCTGAGTATATAAAGCAAATTTTATTTGGATGCAAAGAAATAGGGTCAAACTATAGCAGTGAAGATGGTCAAACAAAGTCACAAATGTGTGGGATACATTTTCTTAGGAAAAAATGTAAGATAGATTTTGGGGGGGGTGCTAGGAATTGAACCTGGCCTATGCATTCTAGGCAAGTACTTTGGCACTGAATTGTACTTCTCAGCCTTCATTGTCTTCTTCTACATTCATTTATTTATTTGAGACAAGGTCTTGCTATATAATTTGATGACCTTGAACTAACTGTGTAGCCCAGGCTGGTCAAACTAGTGGTGATCCTCCTGCTTCACCCTCCTAAATGCTGGGATTACAGGTGTATGCCACCAGGCCTGTCCCATTTTTAACATTTTAGATGATCTTGCTAAGTCACTAACTTTTCCAGGTTGGGGTTGAACTTTGATCCTTCTGTTTCATCTTCCCCGAGTGCTGGGATGACAAGTGTGCATACCATGCCTGGATAGCAGTGATTTTTTTTTTAAATAGATTTTGAGATGGTTTTAGGTTTATGAAAGAGTTACAAAACAAGCATAGACAATTTCTGTGTGTTCTTCACCTATCCCGCCCTTAGGTTAATATCTTATAGGACCATAGACTATTTGTCAAATTAGTATATTAACCATGGTACAATATTATTAATGGAAATACAGAACTTATTAGGATTTCACCAGATTTTCTAGTCATTATTTTTCTGTCTACTAACTGGATGAGTCTCTAGTCTTTTCCAGTGTGTGTTAGACCTGAAGAATACTGGACAGTTATTTTGAATAATGTCTTTTATTTTAGGTTTGTTACTTTCTCATGATTAGGCTAAGGTTTTGCTTTCCTGGGAAAGATCCCACAGTACTATGTGTGATATCACATCTCTAGTAATTTATAAGGAATAGAAATTTATTTTGCTCATGGTCTTGGAGTCTGAGAATCCAAGAGCTCGCCACTGGCCTTTGCTTTGCATGCAAAGCTCTGCATGGTCACATGGCAAGGCAGAATACTTATGCCAGAGAGAGTGCACAAGTTTATGATAGTTACCAGCTTGACAGTCCTTTCCATGTTAATCTATGATTGGATTACAGATTTTCCTCATTTTATTGATCTACCTGGTCAAATATGGTCCAGACTTTTTGATCTACCACTTGGATCTATGTCTTTTTTTTTGGTATAGCTCTGTACATCTTTTTTATAGAGCCTCAATGTCTTTTTTTGCTCAGTATACCTTGTTTATACAATACTGTTCTGTTATATATCATAGTACTGCACATAAGAGTTGTGCAAATGAAAGCAAAGTCATCAAATTGGAGTTTGGCTGTTTCTTTGTTGTG
This sequence comes from Dolichotis patagonum, assembly GCA_004027295.1. Lineage (NCBI taxonomy): Eukaryota > Metazoa > Chordata > Mammalia > Rodentia > Caviidae > Dolichotis > Dolichotis patagonum. The sequence continues at coordinate 19,723 of PVJX010002783.1, forward strand.
AATATTGTATGTACTATATACAATTCCTCATTTAGAGACCAATTTACTTAACAACCTAGTTGAAGGAGTGAAACTTGGTCTTTAGAAGACTGTTGAGAGTGTAATCTTCATGACTCATTTCCCAAAGGTTGTTCATCCATATACTATTTTTTTTTTTTTTTGGTCTTTTTGAGACAGGGTCATGCTACGCGGTTCAGGCTGGCCTTGGGCTCACTTTGTAGCCCAGGCTGGTCTTGAACTTGCAAGCGATTTTCCTGCCTCAGCCTCCCAAGTGCTGGGATTAAGGAGTGTGTCACCATACCTGGCTTTTCATCCATATACTATTAACATGAATTTGGGGACTAAATTTCTAATATACAAAGTTTGGGGGACACATTCAAACCATGGCATACTGTTTCTTCATATCTCTGAGAATATTTCTAATTAATTTAGTGTTATGTTAGTGGGAAGTAGTGACAAATTTATTTGTCCTGCTGTGTTAATTTTGCTACTATGGATTGAACCAAAGGGCTTCATATTGAAACTACATCTGCTGTTTCCTAGTTTTTATTTTGAGACAGGTTTTCTTTTTTTTTTTTTAATTTTTATTTTAAAGTTAATAAAACCAAGCAAAATGAAACAATAAAGCCAATCAAAACAAACCAGTGTAAGTAACACAGGACTTCAAAATAATAGGAAATCAGCAATCGTTTCCATAATGCCTCTTGTTATCTTCAAAATTGCTGCAGATACCTTCAGACATAGCAAAAAATCAAACAAAACACAACAGAATAGAACCAATAAAAACAAAACTGAATACAATAAAGGACTTCAAAACAAGATAATAGTAAATCCATAGTGCATCTTGTTATCTTTGAAATAGCTGCCCATGCCATTGGATATATTAAAATCAAACTAGGCACAACAGAATAAAACCCAACCCAGCAAAGCAATGCAAATGATACAGGACTTCCAAACAAGATAATAGGGAGCTAGCAGTGGCTAACACCTTCAGAAGGCGATACTCCATGGATGCTACATGGCGTATTATTATCCTCTGAATAGATGACCAGACTACCTGCTTTAGACCTGCAAAGTCAATGAAACACTAAACACTACAAGTATTAAGTTTTATTTTACCTGAATAGCTATCATTGCAGCCTGTGTTTTCTCTGGGTCAGCTGGTCGCTTATGGCGGGTTGGGGTGGGGGTGGGTTTGACTCTTCTTGTTTCTCAGACCATGTGCTAGAAGGGGCTTGTCTTAGTTACTTTTTACTTGTTGCTGAGACAAAATACCTGATGCCCAAGTTGGGAAAGGAAAGGTTTATTTCTTACAGTTTTTGGAGGTTTCAGTCCATACTCAGTTGACTCCAAGGCAGGGTGGCATGGCGGGGCCGCAGTCCATGGCGGCTGCAAACAGCAAGGTGGAAACCAGCAAGAGATAGAGACACACACACCTTCTTTCCTGCCATTACATTGTATGCTGGCTCCACCCCTAGGCAGGTATAGCAGTGACACCATCAATCTAAGCACTAGACAATGAACCAATCAGAAATGTACAATGCAAACACAAGAGGCCTGGTGGCCACTGACATAAACCATGACAGGGCTGACATCTGGCTGTCCCCCAGCAGCCTGAACATGGTGCTGATTTACAGGGAGGGCTTGCTTCCTGGTGACTGCTTGTTTTCTTCCCTCATAGTCCGTGAGTGGTGCTGACTCATGGGAGAAGGCTGGTGTCTGGCTGTCTTCCCTAGTAGTCTGTGTGTGGCGCTGATTCGAAGGGAGGGCTTGCTTCTTGATCTTGAGGCAGGATTTCACTGAGTCACCAAGGCTGGGCTTGAATTTGTAATCCTCTTGCCATAGTCTCCCAGAGTGCTGGATTACAAGCATGTACCACTGCACTGGTAGAAACATTTTTGTTTAATAAAAACTGAACTTTTGAATAAAAGTGTAATCAGTGGCCACTAGGAAGTAATTTGCTGTAAGACCCCACCATGTGACTCCTGGTAAGGGGTCACTTTTTGTAGTCGGGGAGCCATACAAATATCTTAGGATGATTCCCAGTATAGCTTGTCACTATCCAGTGTGGCAGAGATGGTTGCTGTCTAGTAAGATCACATGCAATGAATGAAAGGGGTGTAATTTGAAGGAATAGGTGCACATAGTGAAACACCTAGTTTTGTGAAGTGTGTTTACTGTGGATTATATAAAGTAATGGGATCTTTTTGATATAATTTTATAGGATGATTTTTCAGGATTATCACCATATGAAAGGAAGAGATTGAAGAACATATCAGAAAATGCAAAGTTTTTTGCTTCTCTTCAGTTGTCTGAGGTTTGTATGAAGTTTCTAATGAAAATCAAGATACTGTTTCTCCTGTCAGGTTAATAAAACATTTTGAAATGTGAGCTCTGTAGCTATAAGGAAGCTATAAGATATATTCTGTGTACTTTTCAGTCAGCTGCAAGGCTCCGTGAAATGATAAAGAAGAGACAGCCTCCTAAATCCAAAAGGTAAATGTTTGCTTTACAATAGCTATACTATGTTATTTTGCTGAACTGTTTTATAATTTCATTTACTTATTTATTTAAAATGAGAAAAGGTTTATTTGGCTCATGTGTCTTATAATTTTAACAATTGAGGGCCGGGGATTTAGCTCAGTGGCTTAAGTGCCTGCTTTGCAAGCGCCAGGTTGTGAGTTCGATCCCCGGTACCAAAAAAACAAAACAAAACAAAACAAAACAAAAAACAGTTGGTTTGGTGTAGTAAACCTTAGTAGCAGATCATAAATGCTATAATCTTAATTTTTTTTTTAAACTTGGCATAATCTTAATTCTTATAGGGAACATTATTCTTTAATAACTTTCCAGTTTTCGTTTCCACCAAAGAATATGGAACAGCTGGGCATGATAGCACATACCAATAATCCCAGCTACTCAGGAAGTTGAGGCAGAATTGCAAGTTTGAGGTCAGCTTGGACAATTTAGTTTGTTGCAGAATAGGAAAAGATGTGGGGTTGTACCTCATTGGTAGAGAGTTTGTTCTTTTTCTTTTTCCTTCCCTCCTTTCCTACCCTCCCTCCCTTCCTTTCCTTCGTGGTGCTGGAGATCAGACCCAGGGCCTCACATGTGTTAGGCAAGTGCTTTACCGCTGAGCTACATTCCCAGTCCATATTTCTATCTTTTTGTTTTGTTTTGTTTTGTTTTGTTTTGTTTGAGACAGGGTGCCACTCTGTATTTCTGGCTAGAGTTTGAACTCACTGTGTAGCCCAGGCTGGCCTCAAATTCCCTGTGATCGTCCTGCCTCAGCCTCTTGAGTGCTGGGGTTTCAGGTGTGTGCCACCATGTCTAGATATATTTGTCTTTTTTGTAGCTGCATAGCAGTCTGTTATATAATAATGGCATAATTTGTTTAATGTCTCATCTATTTATGCTGAACCTTTAGAGTTGGCTTTTTCTAGACTTTTTCATCAATGTGGCCATGTATATATATCAGTGTAATCAATGTGTATGCATTAATGTGTGACTATACCTATGGGCCGTATTCCTAGAAGTTATCTCCTTAAGATTGCTATTTTATCAGTTTTACTGTTTTATTAGTGCAATATAACAGTTTTACTGTTTTATCAGTAAAATATAGCATGAATTTTTCTCTATTCCTCTAGAAAAACACCTAAGAAGAGAGAAAATGAGATTGGATGTAGAAGATCAATGCGGTTGCTGAATGTCAATCCTTCAGGAGTCTCATTACCATCAACTCCAACACAACCAGTATTAATAGAAGATGAAAATGTAAGAAAAAGCACAAATCAAATAGAGTACTTGGGCCCCGGGGGTATAGGTCAGCGGCACAAGTGCCTACCTGGTAAGTGTAAGGTCCTGAGTTTGATTCCTGGTACCAAAAAAAAAAGAATTAAAAGCACCGTACTATAGAGATATATGCACAAAAAAAAAAAGAATTAAAAGCACCATACTGTAGAGATATATGTAGAGATATGAATTACAACAGCAATTCATAATAGCTAAATCTTGGAAACAGCCCACGTGTCCATCAACATGACATGACAGTCCACATGTCCATTCTGATGAATGGAAAAAGAAAATTATTTATATACAGTGGAGTACTACTTTCTATAAAGAAGGACACACTTATCATTTTTAGGTAAATGGATGCACCTCAATGCCATAAAATTAAGTGAAATAAACAGACACACAAGTGCAAACATTGGATTGTTTCTTTTGTATGAGAAATCAAAAGTGTAAATAAGGAGCAAAGTAGAGGATAGAAAGAACATGTTCAAATAGGAAAGGGAACAGAGGAGGGGGAGGGGAAAGGAAAGATGAGAAAAGAAATTTTTAAAAAATGAAAGAAAAATGATAAAAAGCTTTTGTAAATGGGGAGGGGAGGAACAATTGAAAGGAGAGAAGGCTAATGGGAATAAAAGACATGTATAGGTACAAATTTTCTGTGATGAATTATCATTATGTATGGCAAATATGTACTAATAAAAAAAGTATCTAGTTCATAATCACATGAGTGGCAGGACTGAGATTAAAGTTCAGTTATTTCCTCCCTCCTCCCCTAAAAAACACATCAAAAGGGCCAGGGTTCCATGTGTGCTGTCACATGCATATTCTACATAATGAGTGCAATTGAGTTATGTAGTCACCCTGAACTACATAATGAGACCCTGTCTCAAAAAAAAAAAAAAGGGAGGACTTAAGGATGTAGCTCAGTAGTAGAGTGCCCCGTGCCCCTGAGTTTGATCATTAGTGACAAAAAAGAAAAGATTTCACAACCTACCCTTTAATAGTTTGTGGAGCCGGGGATGTAGCGTAGCTGTGCAGCTCCTGCATAGCAAGTGCCAGGCCCTGAGTTTGAGTCCTGGTACCCAAAAAAAAAAAAAAGTTTGCAACCTGCACTTTAGAAAACATTGGCATGGACTGGGGAGAAAGGTCAGTGGCACAAGCACCTGCCCAGCAAGTGTGAGGTTGTGAATTTGATTCCTGGTGCCAAAAGAAAAGAAAAGAAAAGAAAAGAAAAGAAAAGAAAAGGTTGGCACAGAGCAACAACGTATATATATATATATATATATATATATATATACACACACACACATACATACAACATACATATATATGTATATATGCATGTCTGTAAATATGTATGTAGGGCATTTTTAATTAACATATGCTTTTAAATTGACATAGTTATTGTGCTTATTTAGGGAATAGAGTGACATTTCAATATAGGTATACAGTGTGTGATGATCAAATTCAGAGTAATTGACTCTTCTATCACCTCAGACATATTTCTTTGTGTTGGGAACATTCAAACCTTCTCCATTAGCTGTTTTGAAATATTTAATTAATTGTTGTCACTCATTGTTGTCTCACTGTACTATAGAGCATAAGAAGTTACTCCACAGATCCAGCTATATACCTAGTACTCATTACCCACGCTATGTTCTTCCCTTGCTTTTCTACACTCATTTCTGGCTGTCTCTGAAATCCATTTTAGATTCCACATATAAATGGGAAAATGCAGTATCTGTCTTTCTGTGTCAGATTTATTTCAGTTAACACAGCACCCTTTGGTTTCATCCAAGTTGCTGCAAAGAAAAGAATTTTCCTTCTATAGAAGTATGACTAGTATTCCATGTGTACATGGTGCATTTTACTTAGTCCACATTCAGTGGTTGGTGAACATTTACGTTGGTTTCATACTGTGGCTGTTGTGAATCGTGCGAGTGCAGGTACTACTGCAGCATACCGATTCCATTTCCTGTGGACATAAGCCTAGGAGTAGGGTAGCTGGGTCATATTGTCATCTAGTTTCTAGGTTTTTGCAGACTCTCCATACTGTCTCTTATAGTGACTGTACTAATTTACATTTTTTAGCAATAGTGTATGAATTCTTCTTTCTTTGCATACTTACTAGCATTTGATATCTTTTGTTGGCGTTCATTTGTTGACAGTTATTGAACACCTGTGATGTGCCCCCACGTTGTTGGTGTTGCAAGTACAGTAGTCAGGCAACCCACTTGGGACCCCTTCTGTCTCTCTTCAGACAGAAGCTTTCTTCCTCTCAATAAATATATTCTACTCTTCAAAAAAAAAAAAAAACAAAGAAAGTATGGTAGTCAAAAGATAGACAAATATAGCATCCTCTCTGCATTTATATTTTAGTATAAAGAGACAAATTATAAAATTTTTATTTTTGATTATAGCCTTTATTACCGCCTGGGCCTTTAGAAATGATTCCTGAAAATGCAGATGACAACCATGAACTATTTAAAGGATTTCTGCAGACATGGGGAGAAATGAGCAAGGTATGATGTGGGAGGGCTTACAGCCTTTATAGTCATCTGTGAAGGAAATTTCCATAGATATGTATATATTAACTTAGTACTTTGGTCTTTCCCAATGTTTCAGACAATTGGTAAGAACATAAAGGCGTTATCTAGCATTAAAAGGTAAGTTAAAGTTCTTTCCATTTGTTTTACATTTTTTTTTCAGTACCAGGAATCAAATTTACAACTTTGCACTTGCCAGGCAGGCCATGCTATGGAGCTAAATCCCCAGCCCATTGTTTTACACTTTTGACTTTCGTTTTACCTTTTTTTTGTTTTACCTTTTTTTTCCTTTGTTGTACTGGGGATGGAACCCAGGGCCGTCACAAGGAGCCACATCTTTAGCTCCTTTTATTTTTATTTTTCTAAATTTTAACTTTTCTTTTCCTTTTTGGTCTTTTTGAGACAAGGTCTCGCCATGCAGTTCAGGCTGGCTTTGAGCTCACTTTGTAGCCTAGGCTGGTCTTGAACTCCAAAGGATCTTCCTGCTTCAACCTCCCAAGTGTGTGCCACCATGCGTGGCCTATTTTTTTAAATTTTGAGACAGGGTCTTGATACATTTGAGCCCAGGTAGGCTCAAAGCTATGATCCTCCTGCCTCAGCCTCCCAAAGTGCTGGGATTATAGAACTATTGCACTTGACAATTTTGTGTTTTTGAGATGTTTTAATTATAAAAGCTATATACTATTATAAGGAATTTTGAAAGTGAAGTGAAAAATTTCTCTCCAGTATTTTTCCTAAGCAGCTGTTGGTTTTGTTTTTTGTGTGTCTTCTTTTGGTGTTACCATATGCAGTGCCATTAGGATAAACTTCATGAGGACAGGGATTTTATCTCAGTAACCGGAACAATGCTTGGCACATACTATATATTCACTAAATGTTGAATAAATGAATGAATTTGTTGCATCAGGCAGGGAGCTTGGAGGCTAGAAGACCCTCCACTTCCCTGGCTTGATGTCCTTATCCTGGCAGGAATGCAGAAAGTGAGGCAAGGCAGACTCGAAACCAAAGATGATCTGGTGAGAAATGAGGAACTCAAAAAAGAACCAAAAGTGAAACAGGAGTAATTACATTGTAAAAGTAAGACTGCCAAACAGCAAGTGAGCTGTTTGACAGGAAGAAGTCCAAACTGAGCTTCTCAGCGTAGTGTCTTTGGCTTCTTCGTACTTACGATTCCTAAAAATAACTTTCACTTTGGTATAATCCAGGTCAATCAGGGTTTTAGCTTTTGTTTCTGGGTGAGCCAAGGTTCACGAGGTCTGGGAACACATAGCAAATGCATGCACAGGTCCCACAGAGGGCAATTTCCCTAGGTACATCAGGCAGTGTGAGTGTGTAGTCTTCTCACCATATTACACGCCCAGAACATGTGCTATACTGCTTACTTCCCCATATCTATCCCTACAAATTCACATTTTTACTTTATGTTCTGATATATATATAAATGTAGCGTTATGCTTGTTTTTGTATGTGATACCAGAATCTTTTATTTTTATATTTTGTTTATTTTGAGATGGTCTTACTATGTCGATCTGGTGGCCTTAAATTCACTATGTAGCATAGGCTGGCCTTGAATTTGGAACGATCCTCCTGCCTCTGCCTTCTGAGTGTTAGGATTACAGATGTGCACCACTATGCCTGGCTCAGATTTTTTTTTTTTTTTTTTTAGTACCGGGGATCGAACTCACGACCTTTTGATTGCCAGGCAGGCGCTTAAGCCACTGAGCTAAATCCCCGGCCCAGAATTTTTTAAATTACTGAACAACTGCATAATATTCTGAAATTGAGTAGGTGGAATTTACTTAACTTCCTCTTACCCATTTGGTGTTTGGTGTTATTTTCTCTAAAAATTGTTTTGTTTTGTTTTTGTTTTTTTGAGACAAGGTCTTACTATGCAGTCCAGGCTGACCTTAAACTCAGTGGTGATCCTTTTGCCTCAACCTCCTGAGTGCTAGAGTTATAGGTGGGTACCATCACACTGGCCAAAAATTTTTTAAATGGGCTAGGATTTAGCTCAGTGGTACAGTTTCTGCCTGGCAAGCATGAGGTCCTGAGTTTGATTCCCAGTACACCCCACCCAAATTAACTTCTAATTTTGGAATTGAAATTATAGAAAATTGTTCTAAATTACAGAAAATTGCAAAGATAGTACAGAGGATTTGCATGTACTCTACATCTGATTTTCCCTAATATGGTTTTCTGTATTAGGGAAAATCAGATGGCATTGAATTAATATGGTACATTTGTCATAACTAATGAACCAATATTGATATATTACTATTAATTAAAGTCTGTATTTTGCCTGGGGATTTAGCTCAGTAGTACAGCACCTGCCTGGGAAGCATGAGGTCCAAGTTTGATTCCCAGTAACCCCCCACAAACACCAAACCAAAACAAAAAGTATATATATATTTTTTTTGGTACCGGAGATCGAACTCACAACCTCATGCTGGCCAGGCAGGCGCTTATGCCACTGAGCTAAATCCCCTGCCTTCTATGTGTGTATTTTTTGAAGTGTATCTATGATGGTGAATTATTTTCTCAGGATAAATACCCAGAGGTAGAGCTAATGAGCCAAAGACTGTGGACATTTTTATGGCTTTTAGCACACATTATCGAGTTTTCTGACAATCTTTTTTTTCCTTCTAAAAATCTTAGAGCACTTAGGGGTAGAACACTTGCTTAGAATGACACAGGCCTGGGGTTTGATTCCAGTACTATTAAAAAAAGAAAAAAATAAACAAAAAGATTGCTAAAACAGATCTGTTTGGGCAAAGTGTTAAAACCTCAGACACTAAGATCCCTTTTGGGAGTCTGGACATCCATGTAGTTTTATGGGAGTTACAGTCTTCTAAGAGATAGAGCCAGGTGAAGGCCTTAGTATGATAAGATGTCACATATTTCCAGCGATAACAAAGACTTGAAACTCATTCCTAATACATGTGGAGATATTTTACTTAGACACGAAATGCATTCACTACCTGTAACATGCATGTGAATTTCACAAATGATCAGTGGGCCTGGGAGGGTAGCTCAGCAGAATGCTTGCCTACCATTAGGAAGCCTTAAGCTGCACCCCCAGTACTACGAAGGGAAAAACAAACAAATGACTAAATGGAAAAAATTTATATAAAATTTACTTTATTTACTGCTGTCTTGGTCACTTTTCTCTCATTGCTGAGACAAATGCCCACAATTAGGGAAGGAACGGTTTATTTAGCTCAGTTTGTGTAGTTCCAGTTCATAATCAGATGGCTCCAAGACAGAGTGGACACAACAGAGAGCAACAGTTCTTGGCAGCAGAAAACAGCACAAGCAACAAGAGCAAAAGGGGAGGAGCATGGAGAGAAGACTTTCTGTTCCTTACATTGTATGTAGGCCACACCTTCTTGGGTATAGCACTCATACCCATAATCCCAGCACTAGACCATGAGTCATCCATAAACTCTTAAAGCCTGACTCCCAGACTGCATGAGGCTTTGGGGGACGTTCAGACTCAAACTATTAACACTCATCTTGTAAGAATACTATGAAAATGAAGTTAGGCTGCTCTTGAACTCATGGTGATTCTCCTGCCTCAGCCTCCCAAGTGCTGGATTTATAGGTGTACATCACTATGCCTGGCTCTTTGTGGTAGTTTTACAATCTAATTTAACTGTTTTGTTTGTATCTCAATATAGATAAAGAAACAGTGGAAACAAGTTAGTTAGTTCTCATAGGTGACAGGAAAAGAGAGCAGTTTGACAAAACCAGGACTTTTTAAAAGATTTTATTGATATATTTTAGATGTACATAGTACATAGTACATTATAGGGAATTGGTACCTGTACATGATATATCTTGCTGCTGCTTTTTTCCCCATTCCCCTCCCTCCCTTCAGCTCCTCTTTTCTTTATTTGCAAAAGCTTTGTTTCCATTTTCCTTCTATTCTTTTTTTCTTATCTCTGTCCCCAACTCTTGTTACCCTTCACATTCAAACATTTTCTTCCCTTTTTCCAGTATCTGTTATATATTTTATAACTATTTATTAGAGAAAGCATGCAATATTTATTCATATAAGTCTGATTTATGTCACTTAGGATTGTGGTCTTAAGGTGCATCCATTTAACCAGAAATGTCTCATGCTTATCCTTTTTATGGCAGAGTGGTACTCCACTGCACGAAAACCCCACATCTTTATCCAGTCATCTTTTTTTTTCTTTTTTGTAATGGGAATCAGACTCATGACCTTGTGCTTGCTAGGCAGGTGCTTATGCTGCTGATCTATATGCCTGGCCCTCCATTCATCATTGATCAGCATCCAAGCTTTTTTTGAAATTTAGCTGTTACAAACTGTGCCACTATAAATATGCATATATATATTGCTGTGGTATGATGCTAGAAAACCAAGATTGACTGATTGATTGATGATTTTGTCTTTTTTGAGACAGGTTTTCAGTTCAGGCTGGCCTTGAGCTCACTTTGTAAGCCAGGCTGGCCTCAAACTTGCAGTGATCCTCGTTCCTTAGCCTCTCAAATGCTGGGATTATAGACATGTGCCTCCATGCCCAGCACCAAAACCAGGATTTAAACCAAACTTTTTTTGGCTTAAAAACCCTTGCTAAGGGCTGGGGATTTAGCTCAGCCGCATAAGCACCTGCTTTGCAAGCATATAGTTGTGAGTGTGATCCCCCGTACCAAAAAAACCCCCCAAAAAACAAACAACAACAACAAAAAAATCCTTGCTAAAGCTGGGGTGCAGAGCAATGATAGAACACTTACTATGTATGAGGCCTTGACTTTAATCCCAGTGCCACACATGCATAAAAATGTTACTTGAATTTACCCTATCACTAGCAATATATGTGAGTGTGTGTGTTTGCAGTTAGTTTTTTGTAGTGTTAGGAATTACATTGAGGAGTTCGTGTAGTCTAGCCAAGTGCTCCACTACTGAGCTACATCCCCAACCCAAATTTTACTGTAGCCTATTATTATTATCATTATTATTTTTTCATTTGAAACAGTGTCTCACTAGGTAGTTCAGGCTGGCCTTGAACTTACTATGTAGCCCAGGCTGGCTTTGAATACGTGGTGATTTTCCTGCCTTTGTCTCCCCAGTTGTAGCCTATTAGTTTTTAATGTCATCAACATTATGAATGGCAGTTTTATAATTGAAAAATAGTATATCATGGGGGCTGGGGATTTAGCTCAGTGGCATAAGCGCCTGCCTGGCAAGCGTGAGGTTGTGAGTTTGATCCCCGGTACCAAAAAATAAAAAGTAAAATAGTATATCATTGTTTAACTTGATTTCCTTGGTTATCAGGAGATGGAATAGTTTTTAGCGTGTATTTACTAATTATGGTTTTTCTTTTTGAATTATCTTTTACTTACTTTGACTTTTGAGATTGATTTTACTTTTAAAATTTAATGTTTTAATTTTCATAGCTATAAAGCCAATTTAAATGACATGGTCATTAGTGAAGATACCGTTCATAAAGTTACCAAAGGCTCGATATCCTCTGTGGCTCTCCACCCATCAGAAACTAGAATTCTGGTAGCAGCGGGGTCCAAATCTGGGCAAATTGGACTTTGGGATTTGGTAAGTTATTGTTCCTTTTTTGTTTTGTTTTTGGTATTGGAGATTGAACTCATGACCTTGTGCTTGCCAGGGAAGTGCTTATGCTGCTGAACTAAATCCCCAGCTCCATCCCTTTTTTTTTTTTGTACCAGGGATTGAACTCATGACCTTGCATTTGTTTTGCTTTTTTGAGACAAGATCTTACTATGTAGTTCAGGCTGGCATGGACTCATTATATAGCCCTGGCTGGCCTCAAACTCATGGCTGTCTGTAGTGTTTTGAGGAGCCTCCATACTGTTTTCCATAGTGGCTGTACTAATTTAGGTTCTTAGCAGCTTAGAGGGGTCCCTACCCTCTCCCTCCAGTCTTTGCCAACATTCATTGCTTTTTGGTTCTTGGTGATAGCCATTATGACTAGGGGGAGATGCAGTCCCAGTGTAGTATGGATTTGGGTTTCCCTGTAATCACATATAAGTGGAGTGAATTACTGCATATTGTGACTCCTGGGGTAAAGGAAAATAGTGTTTCAAAAACACAATGGTGGGGAGTTGACCTAATTTAGAGGATTGGGGAGTGCTTTCCTGAGGAAATGAGAATTAATTTGGGACTTATTTATTTATTTATTTATTTATGTAGGTACCTGGGATCGAACTCATGACCTCACGACCTCACACTTGCAAGACAGGTGCTTATGCCGCTGAGCTAAATCCCCAGCTCCTGATTTGGGCTCCTGGTTTAAAAGCTAAGGAGGAGTGAAATAAAGAAGAAGAAAAATTATTTAAGACAAGGGAAATAATATGTCCGGAACATTAGACAGGAAAGTGCCTATTTGATATAGTCAAGAACTGAAGGAAGCTGGACCAGGTGGCACATGCCTGTAATCTCAGCTCTCTGGAAGTGTAAGGCAGGAAGAGTACAAATTTAATCCCAGCCTGGGTAATTTTGTGACTTGGTGAGACCTTGTCTCAAAATAAAAAATAAAAGGACTGGTAGTGTAGCTCAATGTGAGGGCCTTGGGTTCAATCTCCATTACTCCTTGCCTCCAAAATCAGTCAGTCAACCAATAAATAAATAAGGCATGAAAGGGAAGGGATAGTGAGTAGTAGGAAGCTGCAGATGTGGGCTAAGATAAGACATTTACCATCTAAATTTTGTTAAGAATTTTGGGTTTTTTTGGGGCCAGGGATTTAGCTCAGCAGCATAAGCGCCTGCCTGGCAAGCGTAGGGTCAAAGAATTTTGGATTTTTATCCTAAAAGCTATATGAAGCCATCAAAGAGTTTTAAACTGAGTCCACTTTATTTCTTAGTCTAGTAAAATCCTTTAATGATTAACTCTGCTTCTGTTCTTTTTTAAAATTTATTTATTTATTTATTTTTTGAGGCAAGGTCTAAATGTGGCCAGCCTGGGTAACACAGTGAGACTATGTCTCAGGAAAAGAAAAAAGAAGAAGAAATGATACTGAGAATAATATATTGATATATAGACGCCTAAATCTTAGGAAGCAAAGTGGTAATGGTATTGATAAATTTTTCGTAGTAAGAAATTAGGTCACATTTGAAATAAAAAGTGGATTTCTCATTTCTTAAGGATTCTATCATGAGGTCATAATAAACAGTGATTTATTTTATTATTTAGTTTTCAAAAGAGGTTCTTGCTGTGTTGCTTGGGCTGGCCTTGAACTCCAGGACTCATGTGATCCTCTTGCCTCAGCGACCTAAATAGTTGGGACTACAGGTATATGCCATCATACCTGCATCACAGTGATACTCTTTTTCTTTTCTTTTTTTTTTTTTTTGGCTGTATAAAGACATCAGTTTGCTAGTCGCAAAAATCTGGACATTAACTGTAACTTGTTATTGTTGGACTGAAAATTAGAAAACAAATTTCACATTAGTGTGAAGTTCCTAGTTCTCTCTAAATGTGAGAGTGTATAGTTATAGAAAAGACTGGATGTAATCCCTATGTGACTAACTTAGTTATGTCATCTTTGAATCTCCAACTTTCTTTCAGACTCAGCAAAATAAAGAAGATGGGACATATATTTTCTCTCCCCACAGTCAGCCCGTTAGCTGTCTTTACTTCTCACCTGCCAACCCAGTCCACCTCCTGTCCCTGAGCTACGATGGCACATTGCGATGTGGGGATTTCTCCAAGGCTGTCTTTGATGAGGTAAATGGTTATGTGTTTACACGCCAACCTCAGATGAGATTCTGGATTTTCTGTGGGATGCTATATGAGTGATTGTTTGTTGGTTATGTTGGTAGAAGGGGAACAGTGTTGGGGCTGAGTTCAACTCTCAGACCATCTATTGCTAATTGTGTGACCTGGACAAGTTACTTAACCTGTTTATGCCTCAATTTTCTTAGTTGTGAAGTTGGATAGTTGTGATAGCTGCCTTATAGGGTTGTCACAAGGATTAAATGAGTTAATGCAGATAAAGCATTAGGACAGTGCTTGCCACATAGTGTTTACTCTTTTTTTTTTTTTTTTTTGGTACTGGCAGTTGAACTCATGACCTCATGCTTGCCAGGCAGGTGCTATGCTGCTGAGCTATATCCCAAGCCCTATTTTTTGTTTAAGAGTCAGAGTCATTCTTGGTTGTCTAGATTGGCCTCAAATAATTTTCCTGACTCAGTCTCCTGTGTAGCTGTGCCACTATATTAATTTTTTGGGGAAATATTTTAAATAAAGTAATTTTACTATTTCTAGGATTAAGCCTTATATTTCTTCACTTGGGGGAAAAATACTGAAATATTAGTACCCTTTTGGCCTTGATTTCTGCTCTTTGCATGTATCACTACTATGGGAATGACTCTTAAACTGACAAAAAAGATAGTAGAGATCAGCAATGGTTGTTTTTTATTATTATTATTATTATTATTATTATTATTGTTTGTCTTTTTGAGACAGAGTCTCACTATGCAGTTCAAGCAGGCTTTGGGCTCACTTTGTAGCACAGGCTGGTCTCAAACTTGCAATGATCCTTCTGCCTTAGCCTCCCAAGTGCTAGAATTACAGTAATGCGCCACCATGCCCTGCTCAATGTTATTATGTTAGATACCAAGAATTTTAGTACGTAATATAATGCAGAAATTATAAATTTGGTTTTCCATTGTCTTCAAGCCAAGTCTTAACATGTCATCTCTTCCTCCTCCTCCTTTCTCTTCTTTTTCTTCCTTTCTACCTTCTCCCTTTTTCTCCCTCCCTTTTCTCTTCCTTCCCCCTCTCCCACCACTTCTCTTTCTCTTTCTTTTTCATATCTTTTATTTTTTATTTTAAAGATAGTAAAATCCAACAAAACAAAACAAGACCGAACAAAGCCAATCAAGACAATGCAGTGAAATTGGTACAGAACTTCAGAGCAGGATATTGGGATAACAGTAACAGCTACCATAGTATATCTCGTTATCTTCACAATAGTTGTCCATTCAATCAGGTATAGCAAAATCAAACCAAAAACAGAATACTATAAAACCAATCAAAACAAAACACTGAATAAAGCAAAAACAATCAGAACAAAGCAAAACAATGAAAAAAATATTGGCCTTCAAAGACAAGATAGAAGGAAATCCCCCATACTTGCTATATTGCATGCCGTCATCCTGCCAAGAGGTATGCAGACCTCTGGCCCCAGGCCTGCAAAATCAACCCAACAATACAAGCATTTAGTTGCTTTATATACTTTAGATGCTGTCAACTCTGGCTGAGCTTGAAACCATCCAATTGCTAACAGGGTGGGCGCAGGGGACGTTTGATTCTTACCTCGTATGGTAGGCTCACAGGAGACACAGACTTATTCTCTGTCTAGTGCCTCTTGTCAGGAAGGCTGGCTTGTTACTTTCTTGGTCAGTCCCCCAAGTTCTGGCATGGCTGATTCTCCACAGATGCTGACTTGTTTTCTCCCTGGCGTGCTGCCCATGACTCACTCATGCCACCACTTACCAGAAAGGATGGCTTGTTGCTTCATATCTTTTTGTTTTGAGACAAGTCTTGCTATGTAATACAGGCTGGCCTTGAACTCACTGTACAGACCAGATTGGGCTTGAACTCGTGGTGCTCCTCCTGCACCAGCCCAGAGCTAGGATTATAGACATCTGTCACCACTCCTGGCTTCCATCTCTTTTTTTCTTTCTTCTGCTGGGAGTTGAACCCAGGTTTGGAACCACACTTTCAGCTCAGATTTAATCTATCTCTATCTCTTGTCCTTGTCTTTGTCTTTGTCTTTGTCTTTGTCTTTGTCTTTGTCTTTGTCTTTGTCTTTGTCTGTGTCTTTGTCTTTGTCTTTGTCTTTGTCTTTGTCTTTGTCTGTGTCTGTGTCTTTGTCTTTGTCTTTGTCTTTGTCTTTGTCTCTGTCTCTGTGTGTGTGTGTGTGTGTGTATATATATATATATATATATTTTTTTTTTTTTTTTAATAATTTTTTTTTTCTTTATTTTGAGACAGAGTCTTGCTAGACAGTTTAGGCTGGTCTTGAGCTCACTTTGTAGCCCAGGCTGGTTTTGAATTTACAATGATCCTCCTGCATCAACATCCCAAAGTGCTGGAATTATAGACGTGTACCACCATACCTGGTTGCTTTTAATTGTTGCAAATAATGTGAGGCTGAACATTTATGTACAGTTGTCATTTGGTATCTTGATTTTTTTTTTTTTTTTTTTTTGGTTTATTTGAAACAGGGTCTCGCTATGTAATTTTTGTTTGTTTGTTTTTTTGAGACAGGGTCTCACTATGCAGTCCAGGCTCTTTGAACTCACTGTGTAGCCCAGGCTGGCTGTAAACTAATGGTAATCCTCTTGCTTGAGCTTTCTGATCATAATTATTAAGCCTACCCTTGAATTTACTCTGTAGGCCAGACTGGCCTTGAACTCAAGGCGATCCTGCCTCAGCAACCTAAGTGCTGGTAGTATAGGCATGTGCCACCATGTCCAGCAGTGTTTAGCATTTTTAGGGACTGCCAAATTTTCCCCAACCATTGGCTCCATTTATATTCCCATCATCATGTGTGAGGGTTCAAGTTTGTCCACAACCTTGCAGTGACTGTTGTTGCTGGTAGGGTGGCTGTGCTGTGGGCATGAAGTAGTGCCTTGCTGTGGTTTTGTTTGTTTGTTTGTTTACTTATTTATTTGGGTACCAGGAATCAAACTCAAGACCTCATGCTTGCCAGGGAGGAACTGCACCACTGAGCTAAATCCTTGGTCCCCTTACTGTGGTTTTGATTTGCATTTCTCTAAGATCAGTGATGTGGATACAGAGCATCTTTATGCGGTTTCTTTACAGAAACATCCATTTAGAACCTTTGTCCTTGTTTTAACTGGGTTTTTAATCTTTTCTATTGAGTTGTAAAACCTCTACTTTTTTAGAGGTCAGGTTTATTGAAACTTGTTTAGTACAGTAAAATTTACCTTCTTACGTATGCAGTTTTATGGGTTTTGGAGAATTGTTTACACCAGTATAACCATTACCACAATGAAGATAACAGAAAGTTTCCTTCTCCCCACAGAATTCGGTCATGACCCTTTGTAGTCAGTCTCTGCCCTCTGTCTGCAGCTCCTGGTAACTACTGATCTGGTTACTGTGCATATATATATACATATATATACACACACATATGTATATATTTCTTTTTCTTTTTTTTTTTTGAGAGAGAGCCTTGTTGTCTGTGCCTATAATTTTATCTTTCCCAGTGTCTAACAAATGGAGTCAAATGCTGTGTAGGCTTTTGTATCTGCCCTCTTTTACCTGTCATAATGCTTTTAAGATTCAATCTGTGTTGTTGCGTGTATCAGTAATTAGTTTCTGATACTGCTAGTTGAAGTCATTTTATGCTAGATGACATTATGAATGTACTTTATATTTAATACTCATAACACCTTATGAATGTATTTTTTTTTTTTTGGTACTGGGGATTGAACTCACAACCTGGCGCTTGCCAGGTAGGCGCTTTACACTGCTGAGCTAAACCCCCAGCCCTGACACCCTATGAAATAGGTAATTTATTCCCATTTAACAAATGAAAAAGCTGAGGTAAAGAGAGATTTATTATCTGCTCAAGAACATAAATGGTTGGTGGGTATGTTGGCACAAGCTGTAAGCTCAGGACTTGCAAGGATGAGGCAGGAGAATCACTGTGAGTTTGAAGCCAGGTCAAGTTAGATAGTGAGTTCAAGGACAGCTTGAATTACATGAGACCCTGTCTCAAAAATAAAAAAATAACATAAGTAGTAGAAGTAAAATTTTCACTAGGGTTTGTCTGACTTTCAAATTCCTGTTCTCAGCCATTTTAACATACAGACCAAATACTTGAAGTTTCATTTGTATATATTGAGGTTTTGTGTGTGGGAGTTGTGATGCTTTAGAGTTTAATTTCAGTTTATACTACTTGTTATCAAAACAACAAATCAATAGCAATTCATGATTCAACAACAAGAATAGTATTTGTTCTTACTTGATAGAAGCATTTATTTTTTGTTTCAGTACAGGAACACTGAACTGACATATCTTGAGTGTACCTCCAGGAAGTGACTACTATATCTCTACATAGACCTTTTTCTCTCTTCATTTGTACTAATGGATTCATACCATTATTTAGTCTTTTGTATGTCATTTTTCTCATTTAATAGTATGTCTTTGAGAGGTAGTAAAACCACACTGCCTCATTCCTTTCAGCATTGCATATTTCAGAGTGGAGATGTGATATTAATTCATTTGAACAGATCTGTCTTGGCAGCTTCTTGTTGCTATTACAAGCTTTCTTGTAGCAGATATCTTTATCCATTTCTTAGTAAAATTATTAGGTAAAAGACTATAAGCATTAAATATTTTGATAGATGCAGTCTGATTAACTGTTAAGAATTTTAATCTGTTACTTTACTATAAGAACACATGAACATTCAGCAGGATATCTTGGGCTTGATTGGCAAAGTTACTTGCTATGTTAAGGTATAATTTCAGTTGGATGGAATTCAGACTCAGTTCATTTCCGAGTATGTTTCACGAGGTATGTCTGGAACAGAGAGTTACTGGTTCTGAGATTTGGGATGTGGCCCTGACATGAGTAGATGGGGCTTTTGATTGAAGGTAAGCCTCGCAGCTGAGCACTGCCTTGGTTTCCAGTTCACCCTGTGCTTCCTGCGTGGATGTTGAGAAAATAAGTGAGATGATTTGGGTATAACTCTTTTATCAAGAATTTATGCTTTAACTTTTCTTAAGGGAAAAGCGTCATACAGCTAATTGTTACTTATACCCTTAGGTATACAGAAATGAAAGCAAGAGCTTTTCCTCCTTTGACTTCTTGACAGAGGATGCTGCCACTTTACTAGTAGGACACTGGGATGGAACCCTGTCAGTGGTAGATAGACGGACATCTGGGACTTCTTATGAGAAGCTTATTTGTTCTTCTATGGCAAAGATAAGAACTGTTCATGTGCACCCTGTGCACCGGCAATATTTCATTACTGCAGGATTGAGGTATGTTCTGCAGAAAATGTTATGATTTAGTTTGGTTGTCAAAGACCTTTGACTTTTGTAATACACAAAGACTAAATAATTCTTCTTTTTACACTGGAGGAGGCTTCTTTTGAGTGTGACTTTTTTCTTTTTCTTTTTGGAGACAAGGTCTTGCTATATAGTCCATGCTGGCCTTGATCTCACTGTGTAGCATGGTCTGGCCTTTGACTCAAGGTGATCCTTCTGCTTCAGGTTCTGAGTGTTGGGATTATAGTGTGTCTCAATACAATGGGCTCTTTTGGATTTAATGTACAGTGAAAGTATTGAAAGAACTGTGCATTTTTGTTTTCCTTGGCATTATGTTCATTTACTTCTAGTTTTCTGAGTAAACCTAAAATTGTAATAAAGAAAAAGTTATATATGACCTATAACTCAGCCTGTGGTGCTTTTTTTTCTTTGGAAAGATTAGAACGCAACTAGAAACTTATCTGTGTATCTGCTGGTTTACACGTAGCTGCTGTAGTTTTGGAATTTTTCTAAAATTTAATTTGTATCTATACCAGTATTTATAAAAGTTATTATAGAAAGTTAGAGGGTTTTGACTAGGCAAATACATGGAGATTAAATAGTACATTATTGAATAATCAGTGAATCATAAAGTCAGAGAAGAAAAAAAATATCTTTTTGTAACATTTGTACAGTTATATTTGTAAACCAGCAGACTTTTTCCTTTTGGAACCTTGGAGTGGTTTAATTTTCTAAATGAGTTAATACTTGTTGACACTTTAGATATTGTTACAAATAATGAGAAAACATTTAGAAAAACATTTCAGAGTCTAGTGTCATCATAGAATAAAACACAAGACTGATAATTTTGAATATTCATTGCCTTATTTATTTTTTGCTTTGTTGATATAGGGTCTAGCTGTGTAGTTCAGGTTGACTTTGAATTCACTATTTATAGCTGAGGCTGGCCTTGAACTTGCAGTGGTCTTCCTGCTTCAGCCTTCCGAGTGCTGGGATAACAGACATGTACCACCACGCCCAGCTAGTGTTTTATTGGTAAGAAAGAATTGAGTGTAAAAATGTCTCAGTGAATCATTTGTACAGAAAAAAATCATTCCAAAATAAATAAAGTTGCTCTAAAAAGATAAGCAGTTCTTTCTAAAATGTTCTTCAGTGTGGCAGTGAGTGTCTGGCTTATGTTCAGCCATGTTTTACAACTCACTGTGTGCACTGTGGTGACACTGATCATTTTCTCTACCACAGGGATATCCATGTTTATGACACCAGGCACCTGAGTTCCAGGAGAAGCCAGCCTTTGGTCTCTGTTACCGAACACACGAAGAGCATTGCTTCTGCCTACTTCTCACCTGTTACTGGTAACAGAGTGGTGTCCACGTGTGCGGATTGTAAGCTGAGGTAAACTGAGAACACAGACATGTTTGCAGTTACTGTCAGTAAACCAGAAACTTTGCTTACTGCTTTTCTTATTTAATTGCTAGTGTTAATTGCTTTGCAGCCATTTCTAGCTTCCCAAAGTCTAATGATCTATCTATCTATCTATCTATCTATGTATTTTTTTGAAGCAGTATCTTGCTATGTAGGTCAGGATCGCCTCGAACTCACGACAACCCTCTTGCCTCAGCCTCCCAAGTGCTGGAATTACAGGTGTGTGCCACCATGCCTGGCTTTTTTCTTTCTTTCCTTTTCCTTTTCCTTTCTTTTTTTTTTTTTTTAAGGCAGGGTATTGCTGTGTAGTTCACACTGTCCTTGGACTCACTGTGTAGCTCAGACTGGCCTTAAATTTGAGGTGATTTTCCTGCCTCAGTCTCCCAAGTGCTAAGATTATAGGTGTGCACCACTGCACCCGGCTTTGACCTAAATACTTCTAAAAAATAATTACATATGTATTTGTTGTTTTTTTAAATTTTTATTTTTATTAGCACATGTTTTCAGTATGTAATGATTACCTTCATTATGGGAAATTGGTACATGTGTGCAGCACTTCTTAATTCTTTTTATGTCTCCGTTCCCTAGCCTTCACCCATTTTTTTGGTTTTCTTCCCACTTACAAAAGATCTGTCTCCCTGTTTTCTAGTCTTGGTCTTTTATTTTACACTTCATTTATACTTGGAGTTTCTCTTTTTCTTTTTTTTTTTGAGACAAGGTCTCACTATGTAGTTCAGGCTGGCCTTGAAGTTACTATGTAGCCCAGACTGGACTCCAACTTGTAGCAATCCTCCTGCTTCAGCCTCCTGAATGCTAAGGATTTCTCATATAAGAGAAATCATATAGTGTTTAAGCTTGTGTTACTGATTTATTTCACTTAACATTATGGTTTTAAGGTGCATTGATTTTCCTACAGATGTCTCAGATTTATCCTTCAGAATAGTATGCAGAATAGTGTGCCATTGTGTGTGAATGCCCCATTTTCTTTATCCATTCATCTGTTATGAATATAGGCTGCTTCCAAGATTTAGTTATTATGAATTACTCTGCTAAAAACATGGACATGCATGTCTCTCTGTAATATAATGTCTTTAACTCTTTTGGGATGGTTCCTGGAAGGGGAATAGGTGGAATTGTTTTTTTTTTTTTGGACGTGATCTTGCATGTAGTTAGGCTGGCCTTAAATTCAGTATGTAACTCAGGTTAGCCTCAGACTTGTAGTGATCATCCTGCCTCAGCCTCCTGAGTGCTGTGACTACAGGTATGCTCCACTGTACCTAACCACGATCCCATTTGTAGATTCTTGGTATTACTTCTTTTTTTTATTTTTTATTAATTTTTTTTAAATTTTATTTAAAGAGAAAAAAACAAAAAAGAAAACAACCAAACAAAACAGAAAAAGGGTAGCAACAATACAGAATTCCAAAGGCAAAAAAAATGAAAGAACTACAATAACAACAACAAAACAAAAACACTAAGAAATCGCCACTTGATAGGTTACATATTGTCATTATTGGAAATAGTTGTTCAAGTTACAAAGTTAAAGCACACAAAGTAGACATTCAAACAGTGAGACTATTAACAGTTCTGCTCAACAATTCAACAAAAACAGTAATGTGGTCATGTATCTTATACACTTAAACATACATTCAGTTATATCCTTTAGAGCACGTTCTTTTCCCGTCTTATATATATATATATATATATATAATTTTTTTAAAATTTTATTTTAAAGGGGGTAAAATTAAACACAACAGAACAGAACGGGACTTAAGAAAGCATAAATTTCAAAGCTATACAACCAGGGGTCTTCACTATCTGTCATATTGTCTCTTGTTTTCTTCCAAATTGTTGTCCATATCTTTGCATATGGGGATCTCATACTAAATACCATAGCCAATTGTTTCACAAGATGTGTAGTTAACTGGCTCCCACTTGCTAAGGGGGGGGACACATGGGACAGGACGACATGAGATGTCTGATTCTCAGCCTGCCCACCGGCAGGATTACAGCTGCCCCCCAGAGAGGGGAGGAGTTCCTTGTTCTCCCGGCACCCCGAGTCAACTGCATGGTGCAGGTCCCAAGGTGCCAAGGTCTCTCTCCTTCAGGCTGCCGAAAGTCTGCCACACTCTCAGCCGCCCCCCAGAGAGGGGATGAGCTCCTCATTCTCCCAGCACTCCAAGTCAACCGCACAGTGCAGGTCCTGAGGTGCCAGGGTCTCTCCCCTGCAGGCTCCCCAAAGTCCGCCATACTCACCTGCTATTTCTTTCTGATGAATTGACCATTCCATTTCCAAAGTTCTGAAATGGCCATCAGACCACAGAAAGAATTCTCTTTAGGCTCCTGTTTGAAACCAGCAGCTACAGCAATCTGCTGGCCTTGCTTCAGGGCCATTCTTGGTATTATTTCTTGTGCAACTAGGGTTCTGTTCATAAAGTCTTTGTCTGTGTCTTTGTCTTCAAGAGTTACCTATTTTGTCTTCCAGCAGATTGTTTCTTTTTAAATATTTAATCTTTGATCCATTTTGCTTTTAGTTTAGTGTGTGGTGAGAGAGATGAGTCTAGGTGCAGTCTCCTGCAGAGTTAGCCCAGTGACCTGTACTTAATGGCTTCTTACTAGTTTTGGGGTTGTAGAGAGACTATAACTACCCTGGGGAGCTAATGATCA
The DNA here is from genome assembly GCA_004027295.1 of Dolichotis patagonum. Taxonomy (NCBI): domain Eukaryota; kingdom Metazoa; phylum Chordata; class Mammalia; order Rodentia; family Caviidae; genus Dolichotis; species Dolichotis patagonum. Next base: position 43,181 of record PVJX010002783.1, read on the forward strand.
GCCCAGCACTGAAGAAGCCCAGAAATCCGATATCCATGTCCTGTCTTAGAAAGGAGAGTTGTAGGGTAAAGAGAAGCTCTTACTTAGAGGATAGTGAGGTATGCCCTGCAAATGCTGAGTGGAAATTGCAGAGCCCTAGACCAAGGGCAAGCAGAAAAGAGCAAAAATTGGGCTTCTGTATAGACTAGTGGTTATGTGTATAGTGTATAGTGTATAGACTAGTGGTTATGTTTCTAAGGTTTTAACTTTGATTATTTTCTTTAGTTACTTCCTAAAAATTGATTTTGAAATCACTTGAATGAAAAGTAGAAAATAATGGCAATTTTAAGAGATCTCAGCCAGGTGAGATGGCACATATCTGTAAGTCCAGCATTTAGGAGGCTGAGGAAGGAGGATCATACTGGGCTACACAGTGAGTTCAAAGTTAGCTTGCACTACATAGTGAGACCCTGCCTCAAAAACAAAAACAGATGTGAAGATGCCAGTCCTGGCTACTTGGGAGACTGAGGTGGGAAGTTTGCTTGAGACCAGAAGTTCAGGGCCAGCTTGGGCAATGGAGCAGGATGCCCTCTTGAAAAAAAGGGGAGAACAAGATAGAGAATGTTAATGCAGCCACAATGGCAAATGATTTTGTTTTCTTCTAGAATTTCCAATTTGTGTAAGTTTGTAAAATCTTCTCAATTTGAGAGTTTTACCTTAAGTGATTTTGGATGTATTTATTATTAACTCACATGTACCTGTTGAATTACATAGGCCAGGCTCTGAATGGCTCCTCCTTTCTGCTTGGGAAGGATGTGGTGTGGTGTGTGCTGGGTGCTGCATTATTTTCTCAGAGTCTGAGTGTCACTGAGAGATGAAGAGAGTCAGTCATGGAAGGAATGGCATCTCTGTGTTCCTTTCTACCTATACAGTTTCCTTTTTCTCGAGAGCTACCTGTTTGTCCCATTCCTGTTTGTTTACACTGTAAATTTAGTCTTGTTACAGTAATCATTAGTAATTTTTCTCTTTAGTAATTTGGTCTGTTTTTTTGTACCAGGAATTGAACTCAGGAATTGTGCTTGCCAGGCAGGAGCTTATGCCACTGAGCTAAATCCCCTTTCTCATAATTTAATTAGGCAAGAAGCTCTCACTGGAATCTAATGCCTGGAAACTGCCCTGAAATGCTGTTTTGGAAGGAGGGGAGGCGGTGAGAAGTGTGCTTTCCTCTCGCCAGGGTACTCAGCAGGGCCTCTGGACACCTCTGCTTGGGTGCTCCCTAGTTTTAGTCTCTGCACCACCTGCAGTCAGCCCTTACCTGATGGCTCTCATAGGGAATCACTTTTGGCACATGCATTGAACTTGCAGATAAGTTTGCATTTTCAGACCACGTTTTTTATGTATGTTCTGTATTACTGTGTATCTGAATATAGTTGAAGAGGTTTATTTATTTATTTATTTTTGGTACTGGGAATCGAACTCACAACTTTATGCTTGCCAGGCAGGCACTGTGCTGGTGAGTTATATCAGTCCATAAAATGTTCATTTTAAGTTTGGGATAAGAGCATTTAAATAAATTATGTCCATGTTAAACTATAAGTGCTGAATTTTATAATATAATATACCTTACAAGTTTTACTAGATATGTCAGCTGAGTTTAGAATCTGGTTGCTACAAAGCCATGAGTGTCTTCTTATGTACATGTGTGTGTTTCCAAAAAATTTTATGGAATAATAAAAAACATATTTTTTCATTCTTGATCTCTGTTTTGCAGGATCTTTGACAGCAGCTGTGTGTCCTCCGAGTTGCCCCTTCTCACCTCCATCAGGTATGCTTCCGATTGTGAAGACATGGACCCCATAGTGCATACATCAAAGAGAAGGAGTAGACCTGATTCTCTCCTTCCCCTTTTTTTCAGTATATCTGTTTGCAATACATAGTAAATACATTAACTGTGGGGGAGTTGGTACATATACATATCAGATTTTGTTTGTTTGTTTGTTTGTTTCTTTCTTTCTATTTTTTTGTTTTATTTAGAGAAAAAAGCAAAACAGATAAAAGGGTAGAAATAATACAGAATTTAAAAAAAATAACAGATGACTAGTCAAAAAAAATAAGAAATCACTAGTTGATAAATTATATATTGTCATCTTTGAAGTAGTTGTTCAAGTTACAAAATCAAAGCATAAAAAATAGACAGACAATGACAGTATAAACTATTCTGTTTGATGAACTAATAAAAAATCTTGGTAGTATTGTTATCTATCTTGCACACATACATACAGTTACAGCCTTTAGAGCACTTTCTTTCCCTTTCATTATTACAATATCTATTATACATTTTGGATCTTATTACTCTTTCAGTTTCTTCTTATTATTTTTTATACTAGAGAGGCAACATGATATTTACAAATGTGAGTCTGATTTATTTCACCCCAGATTATCTTTCTGTCCTTTTATTTATTTATTTTTGGTCCTGAGAATCGAACTCAGGACCTCATGCTTGCCAGGCAGGTGCTGTGGCACTGAGCTAAATACCTGGCCCTCTGTTCTTTTAAAGAGCAAACTTTTTGGGGCTTTGTGTATTTTTTTAGGCTCATTTCATGAATATCCACGCTCATTCTTATAATTTATTTCCTTGTACTAGTTTCAGATTTGGTTTTTTTTCTAGGACCTTGAGCTGCATCATTAGGTTATTTATTTGGGATTGGTGTATTCTTTTTATTATGCATTCATAGCTATAAACTTCCCTCTTAGAACTGCTTTCTTTTTTATTCCCTGATTTCTTCTTTGGTCCACTGATTATTCAGTAGTGTAATATTTAACTTCCGTTGTTCCCATAGTTTTCTTGCTTCCTTTTCCTGTTGATTTCTAGCTTCATTCTGTTTTAATCCATTAATATGCAAAGAATTATTTCAATTCTTTTGTATTTATTTAAGCAGGCTTTATGACCTAAGATGTAGCCTGTTTTGGAAAAAGTTCTGTGAACTGCTGAGAAAAGCGTATATTTTGTTGTTGTTGGGTGAAATGTTCTATAGGTAATCTGTTAAATTCATTTGTTCAGCAGTGTGGTTTAACTCTGGTTTCTTTGTTGCTTTTTTGTTTGGTTGACTTGTCTGTTTAATTAAATTCTCTTTGAGCTCATTAAACATCTTATATATTTATTTATATGTTTTTTCTTTCTCTCTTCAAACATTTTGACCATTGATTTTTGCATTCCTTGCTTATAGCTTTCTGTATTTTAGTGTTCATGAGATCAGTTTTTTGAGGAGTTAGAGGGTTTCAGAGGCTTTTAATTTCTAAGGAATTCTTTCTCTGTGGAAAGACCGACTTTTATTTTTTTTTAATATTTATTTATTTATTTTTTGTACTGGGGATCGAACTCATGACCTCGCGCTTGCCAGGCAGGTGCTTAAGCCACTGAGCTAAATCCGTAGCCCTCTGGACTTTTATTCTAACTTTAGTAATTTTGAGTGGCACTGAGTATGAGGTGTTACCAATGGCAGTTTGCTGGCAGCATGTTGTCCCTTTATTTTCTTCTTTTCCCTCCACTCTAGTTGGTATAAGAGGTTTAGATTTCTTTTTCTGTTCTTGTCATCCTCACCACCTCCAGGACCATGATCACCAACCTTACTTTGACTCATCTTATGTTGGCTGCTCTAATCCTATAATTCTGAGGGGTTTTTTGTTTTGGTTTTGAGTCATATAGTAGTTGTTGGATCCAATTTCCATAGTGTCTTGTTGTTTTGGGGGTGACATTGAGTTTATGATCTACTACATTCACCTCTTTATCTTCTATGTCTGTCACTTGTCCTCACATTAGTTAAGTCTGCTACCCATCCTTTCCATTGAAATTTTTATATCATCTACTTCTGCATGCTTTCTTTTCATGATTTTTTTTGTAGGAAAATTTATTGGGAAATAGAAATAGCTCCTGAGAGACAGGAGGGGTCCTGAATGGGTTGCCCTCTTTTCATACTTTCTAATTCTTTACCAGAGTGGTCATTTAGGTCTTGTGTAACTCAGTTATTGTTTTTTATTTCTTTAAACTTGTTGAATAAGAGAAAAGTGAGATTAAAAATCCAATTAAAAAACAAAAGAAATATAATTAGATAAAAGTTACAGAAAAAGGTAAACAAATAGAAAAAAGAACAAAAACAAAGATCAAAAGAAGAAAAAATGAAATAGAAACAAAGCAAAGCAACTCAAACAGTAAAAGGAGAAACTAGTACAAGAAATTCCTCCATGAAACCAAGGCCTGTGGCATTAGAATCCACCAGATAAGCGTGGGGCAGCACATCACAGCCGAGGCCTATTTTGTCTTCTTGGCTTTCTTTTTTTACTCCTTGACCACTTTTTGCGGCTCACTTGCCAAGTTCTGCCTCACCTTTCCTGCTGGGCAGGGTCAGTCAGTGGTGTGGTGTCTGCCTCGGGGCGCTTACTGTTTCTGCCCTTTCCTGTGCCCCATATTGTTATCTCCGACTAGATGTATGGCCTGTGGGCTCCTGGCGTGCCTTCTTTACTCCTGGAAATGTCAAGCATCCAAACTGAGGTGTATCCCTGATCATGATGGCAGATGGGAAAAGCAAACAGACCACTGAACTCTGCTGGAAGTAGGCAGCGAGGACTGTCAAGCTGTCCATTGGACTTGATGTGAGCACTTTCAGAACCAGCCCCCCTCAGAAAACCAGCCTGGCTTCTCTCCACAGAGGGTGAGGCCACTGTGTCCTTCCCACACTGAGCTCACAGCTGCTTAAATTTCTCAGGGGTGTCTGTGATTAGCTGTCCCTTCTCAAGACTGCCTCTGTTGGCTGTCTGCCACCCAGTCATTGTGGTAGTGTGGCCCTGGCGACCCCAAAGTGTAGCTATTCTCTGCGAATTAGGATCCCTGGAGTAGCTCTTTTTTCTTTTTTTTTGGTCTTTTTGAGACAGAGTCTCGCTGTGCAGTTCAGGCTGGCCTTGAGCTTACTTTGTAGCCCAGGCTAGCCTTGAATTCACAACGATCCTCCTGCCTCAGCCTCCTGAATGCTGGGATTACAGGCATGCACCATCACACCTGACATTTTTTTTTTTTTTTTGCTCATTCCCAAACAAACAATACATCCCTTCCTAAAATGGGTCCTGACTAGTCTGGTCTAATATAGTGGCACTGCAATGAATTTCTGCTCTAACCTTAGCCTGCTGTGTCAAGGAGTTACTTCCAGAGGAAAATTCTACATTGTACTGGTAGCTTTAAATAATCGAGGGATTTCTTGGGGGGTAGAACTGTCAGTCTGTGGTTCATTCTAGGGGTGCCAGCCCTTTCCAGGCTTACCTTGTGTTTGCAGAGTCAGGACCACTCCCTGAGAGCCAGGCTTAGCTTAGGGAAGAGCTGCTTAGTTTTTCTCTGCATTGGCTTCAGTTTCTTCAGTTTTTGTGGTTTCTGGTTTTCCTATTGACTCTTTCTTGACTTCTGGAGCTCTGCTTCTTTTTCTCACTGCTAAGTTGTTTTCCAGTTTTCTCAATTCCGTGTCCTGTAGAGGTTGTATTTTTCTGCTGGCATTTTCTCTGCCATTTTTAATCTTCCCTGTTTTTGTGTTACATAGTATATAAGAAGTGATGAAACTGTAAAAGTTTAAATTTAAAAAAAATTATTACAGTAAAAGACACATTTCTAGCATTGTCCCTCAGAATACTTGCCCTCACTTGGAACATACTTATCCCTTTATTCTTGTCACCTTTTGAAGCAGTTCTGGAAGTCATCTTTCATTCTCTGTTTATTTAGTTTGCATGCAAGGTGTTCACATGCATCTTAGGGAGCAGGTACATGGACTTAACATATGTTAATTCTTTTTATTCTTCTTTCCTTCCCCATTATCCTCCCTCCCTCTCTCAAGATCTCTCCCCAGTTTCTTTCTTTTTCTTTCTTTCCTTTTTTTTTTTTTTTTTGGTTCACGTTTGAACACAGTAATTACATTTGTCATAGGTAGTCAGTACATATACATGAAACATTTTTGTCCCCTTCCCCTCATCCCCTTCTCAATCTCTTGGTCCCCTTCCCATTTGTACAAGATCTATGTCCTTGTTTTCTTTTATGAATTTTTTATTTTGTACTTTATTTGTACTTTGGGGTCTAATATGAGAGAAACCATACAGCATTTAAGCTTGTGTGTTTGATTCATTGAACTTAACAGTATGTTTTAAAGGTGTATCCATTTTCCTACAAATGTCTGTGATTTATCCTTCATAGTCAAGTAATATTCCATTATGTATAGATACATTTTCTATATCTGTTCATCTGTGGATGGACATATAGGTGGCTTCCAAGACTTAGCTGCTATGGATTTTGGTGCTATAAATGTTGGCATGTGTACATTGCTGTAATATGGTATCAGTAATTCTTTTGGGAAGATACTTTAAAGGGGAATAGCTGAGTTGAATAGAATTTCTATTTTTAGTGTTTTGAGAAATTTCCACATTCATTTCCCTAATAGTTACACTAGTTTACATTCCCATCAACAATATACAAGGATTCCTTTTTCTTCACAGCTTCACCAGCATTTGTTACTATTTGCTTTCTTGATGATTATCCTTCTTTATGCAGTAAGATAAAAATCTGTGTTGTTTTAATATACATTTCTCTAATAGCCAGGGAAGTTGAACAGTTTTTCATGTATTTTTTAGGCATTTTTATTTCTTCTTTTGAGAAATATCTTAATTTCAGTTGCCCATTCTTTGATTGAGTTTTTATTTTTGAGGGGTATAATTTTTTTGAGTTCTTTATATATTCTAAATATTAGTCTTTTGTCCAGAGTGTAGGTGGCAAAAAATTTTTCCTATTCTATAGGTTGTCTCTTCATACTGTTGGTTGTTTTTCTTTTTGTGCAGAAGGGTTTTATTTGTTTGTTTTTTTAAGAGGATAAAACCAAGGAAAATAAAAGAGAATAAAACCAATCAAAATAAACCAGTGTAAGTGATACAGGACTTACAAAATCAACAGTATTTACCATAATGCCTTTTGTTGTCTTCAAAATAGCTGCAAATAACTTTGGACATAGTAAAAATCAAACAGAACAAAATAGAATAAAAACAATAAAAACAAAACAATGAATGCAATAAAGGACTTCAAAACAAGCCAGTAGTAAATCCAAAATGGCTACCATAATATATCTTGCTATTTTTTAAATAGCTGCTCATGTCATCAGATTTAACATAATCAAACAAAACAAAAGAGAATAAAATCCAGCCCAACAAAACAATGAAAATGGTGTGGTTTCTGGATGGAGATCACTCCCTTGTGAGGCCTTGTTCTCTCCCTCCACAGTCTGTGAATGGCGCTGACTCACAGAGAGAGGCTTGGGTCTGGCTGCCCAGAAGGTTTTTTTAATTTGATATCATCCCATTTGTTCATTCTTGCTATTATTTTTTATGCAATTTCAGTTCTGTTGAGAAAGTCTTTGCCTATACCTATGACTTCAAGAGTTTTACCTATTTGTCTTCCAATAAATTATTTTTCTTTTAATATTTAGATCTTTGATCTATTTTTATTTTAGTTTGGTAAATGGTGAGAGATATGGGTTTAGCTTCAATCTTATGCATGTGAATAGCCAGTTTTTCCAGCACCATTTGCTAAAGAAGCTCTCTTTACTCCAATATATTTTTGGCTTTTTGTCCAAGATCAGGTGGCTGAATGTTTAGGGATGTTTCTCTATCTTATGTTCTGTTCCACTGATCTGCATATCTGTTTTTTGGCCAGTACCATGCTGTCATGGCTTTGAAGTTAGGTGTTGTGATACATCCCATTTTTGCTCTTGTTATCTGGGATTGATTTTGCTATTCTAGATCTCTTCTTGTTCTATATAAATTTTAGGATTGTTTTCTTTACTTCTGTGAGGAATGCTGTAGGTATTTTTGAATAGGATTGTGTTAAACGTGTATACTTGTTTTGGAAGTACAGTCATGTTGACTATATTGGTTCTGCCTCTCCAGAAACAGGAAATATTTCATCTATTTTCTGATGTCCTTTTAGATCTCCTTGTTCAGAGTACTACAGTTTTTGTTGTAGAGCTCTTTCACTTCTTTGTTCAGGTTAATTCCTAAGTATTTAATTTTTCTTGATCCTATTATGAATGGTATTGTTTTCCTAATTTCTTGAGAGTGTATTATTGGTGTATAGGATTGCTGTTGATTTTGTGTGTGTGTGTTTGTGTGTGTGTGTGTTGATTTTGTATTCAGCTACACTGCTGAATTTGGTTGGCCTACGAATCTTTTAGTAGAAGGTTTTGGGTTTTCTAGGTAGAGGATCATGCCATTTATGACGTTCTATTTCTTTCTCTTGCCTGATTGCTATGGCTAATGTTTTGAGTACTGTGATCAACAGAAGTGTTGAGAGTGCTCATCCTTGTCTTGATTCTGATTTTAGAGAGAAAGCTGTCAGTTTTCCCCTACTTAATGTATTGTTGCTTTCTGGTTTGCCATAAATGGCAAACCAGATTATCAGATTTGTCAGATTGAGGTAAGTTTCTTTTGTTCCTATTTTATTCAGGACTTTTATTCTAAATAAGTGTTGGACTTTATTAAAAGCTTTTTCTGCATTTATTGATATGATTATATGGTTTATGTTGTGGAATCTGTTGATTAGGTGTACATTTATCGACTTGCACATATTGAACCATCCCTGCATTCTTGGGATGAAACCTACTTGGTCAGGATGTATGATCTTTTTGATGATTTATTGCAGTTTATTTGCCAATACCTTATTGAGAATTTTTTGCATCTGTGTTTCCTAAGGAGACAGACCTGTAGTTATCTTTCTTAGTTGGTCTTTACCAGGTTTTGGGATCAGAATTGTGCTGGCTTCCAGAAATGAGTTTGGAAGCACTTTTTCTCTGTCAGTTTCATTAAAGAGTTTGAGGAATATTGGTGTTGTGACCTCCTTACCTGTCTTGTACAGTTCATCTTGTACAGTCCATCAGGTGCTGGGTTTTTTATAGTTGGTAGGCTTTTTATTACTGCCTCAATTTCATTGCTTATTACTGGATTGTTCAGAACTTTTATGTTCAATTTTGATAACTTGCATGTATCTAGAATCTATTTCTTGAAGACGTTTCGGTTTGTTGGAATATAAATATTTGTAGTAGTTACTAATGATCTTCCAGATTTTGGTGGTGTCTATTGTGATTTTGCCTTTTTCATTTCTAATTGCATTGTTGAGTTTTCTCCCCCTTTCTCTCTGGTTTTTTTTTTTTTTTTTGGTAAGTTTGACTGTTGATCTCTTTTTTGTTTATTCTTTCAAAGAACCAGCAGTTTGATTTGTTGATTGTGGTATTGGGGATCGAACTCATGACCTTGTGCTTGCCAGGCAGGCGCTTATGCCACTGAGCTAAATCCCCTGCCCCTGTTTGTTGATTTTTTTAAAGTCTCAATTTCAATAATTTCTGCTCTGATCTTTTTGATTTCCTTTTAAAAAAATTTTTTATTTTAAAAAGAACAAAACAAAACAAAACAGATCAGAGTAAAACAACACAAACAAAAGGACTTCAAAACAAGACAACAAGAAATCAACAGTGGCTGCCATAGTATCTTTTGTTTTCTTCAAAATAGCTGTCTATACCTTCACACGTATTGAAATCAAGTAACTGAAAGCAGACTAAAACCAATCAAAACCAAGAATAAAAGTATTATTAGACTTCAGAACAAAATGATAGGAAATCAGCAATGGCTACCATGATGTCTCATTTTCTTCAGTGTAGTTGTTCGTGCCATCATACATACTAAAATCAATTCTTGTAAACTCTTTATGTGAAGTTCTAGGCATATATCAGCCTATATAAGTACATCTATCCTTTCTGTATTAGAGGAAAAAACACAACAAAACAAAGTATAAGAAAAGCAAGAAATAAGAGTCAAATAAATAACTATAACAAAGAGCCCAAAACAATAACAATGTTGGTTTTCAAAACGAGGTGGTAGGAACATAACTAATGTTGTTTTGTATAGTTATCTTCAAAAGTCTTACTCGAATTACCAGATATAGTCATGCAAAATGGATATAATCCTACAGATGTTAAACTGTTTTGTTTGAAGAACAGAATTAGTAGTACAATTATCTTAGTAATCTTGAGTATATATACAAACATACCTTTTTTCTTCTCTCTTCCTTTTTTTCTCCTTTTCCCTGAGTTACTTTTTTTTTCCTTTTTAAGCAGTTGCTTACCCTTTCATGGTATTTATTAAAGATTACTCTTTCAGTTTCTTACATTAGGGAGACAATACAGTATTTACACGTGAGTTTGATTTATTTCACTTATGAGTATGGTCTCAAGTTGTATCCATTTACCTATAAAAGCCTCATTGTGGTCTTTTTTTATAGCTGAGTAGTATTCCATTGTATAAAAATACTACATCTTTTTTATCCATTCCTCAGTTGATGGGCATTTGGGTTGCTTCCAAGATTTAGCTATTACAAATTGTGCTGCTATAAACATGGGTGCACATATATCACTGTGGTATGATGGTTTCAGTTCTTCTGGGAATATGGGTCAAATGGGACCTCCAATTCCAGCTTTTTGAGGAACCTCCACACTGATTTCCACAGTGGTTGCACCAGTTTATTCTCCCACCAACAGTGCAGAAGAGTTCTTTTTTCCTCATAGCCTTTCCAGCATTTGCTGTTGGTGGTTTTCTTGATCTTGGCTATTCTTTCTGGAGTGAGAAGGAATCTCAGTGTTGTTTTAATTTGCATTTCTCTAATGACTAATGATGATGAACATTTTTTCATGTATTTATTTGCCATTTGTATTTCTTCATCTGAGAAGTGTGTATCCATCTCAGAGGCCCAGTTTTGGATTGGGTCTTTGAATTTCGGGGGCCTGATTTTTTAAAATTGTTTATATGTTCTATATAGAAGTCCTTTGTGTGAGGGACAGTTGACTAAACTTTTTTCCCAATTCGTGGGTTTTCTTTTCACTCTATTGGAGATTACTTTTGACATGCAAGAACTTGTTAATAAGACAAGATCCCAGCCGGGCATGATGGTGCACACCTGTTGGATGAATTTTTCTTGTTCTCTTATTGTTTTAAGGTTTCTTTGAGTAATTTGTAGTAATATATCCTCAGTTTCAGAAGCCATGTCTTCACATTGGTCATTTCTGCAGTTTATTTTTGTACATTTTTTTAATCTTCAATATTACTTTCTGACTCCTTTTGTGGAGTCTATGTCCTTGGTAAATTTGTCATTCATGATTTGAAACATTTTGGCAAGCTCCTCCAGTTTTTTTATTTCTTTCATATCCACACTCGTCGCTCAGTATGTTAGTTCTGTTATATTTTGGTTTATGTTCTCTTTGGACCTGCCAAATTTCTTTACCTTTTCCTGAATCAGTTTCTACAACTCCACTTCCTGGCGTTTGTTTTCCTCTGCACTGGTCTCCTGGGATCTGCCTCGCGAGAGTTGGGAGACCAGGACACCTCAGGGTGTTTTTCTCCCACTTTCCTTTTGTTTTTTTGGTGCTGGGAGTTGAGGTCAAGTAGAGTGAGGAGAGATTGTAGCTGGCGTGAAGATCTTTTTAGTTAGATTCTGCCTTCCTGTGATGTGTTCATGACTTTGAGTCTGTATCCGTGATGGCAAACTTTTTTTTTTTGACCTTTTTGAGGCAGGGTCTCGATATACAGTTCAGCTGGCCTTGCGCTCACTTCATAGCCGAGGTTGGTCTTGAATTTGCAACGATCCTCCTGCCTCAACCTCCCAATTTTTGGAATTACAGGTGTGAGCCACCATGCCCCACTGGCAAACCTTTTAGAGCTCTCAGTGAAAACAAACAGCTGGCTGCAGGTTGTTTGCTGTGGGTTCATCATCACTGGTCTGTACTATTCTGTTACTAGCAGTTAATCTGCAGTGTGGGAAAAAAAAGGGAGGGGAAGGAGAAAGGGGCGTAAGAGAGGTGAAAATCAGTCAGGAGGAGGAGAGGTAAATAGGAGAAGTAATATGTAAAATTACTGGCTAGGGGTCAGACATTGTTGGAGGTCTTTTATCGTCGGAGTTCAGGGAAAATGTGAAAGTTTTAAGAAGACATTTGTGAGGGTGAGGGGCAGGATGTAGGAGAAGAGAAGTGTAGTTCAGGATTGAGGAAAGCTATGAGGTCGTCAGAACCTGCTGATATATTTGTGCACCTAAAAGATGGGGAAGAGACACAGGAAAAGACAAGGGGACAGGTAAGAAAGAACGAAAAGTAGAATGGGACAGAAGGTTAATATAAAAGAAGATAAGAAAGAGCACAATAAAGGAAAAAAAACTTGAATTTAAAACATACAAGCAATAAGAAGAAAATAAAAAACAGTATTGATATGGAAGAAAAAGTGAGGTGTTGGGGACCACAAATTCACAGTGGCTAATTTTGCGTATTTCCCAAGGGATAAACGGAGGTTTGGGATTATGGATATCACGCTTTTGAAATTTCCCATTAACTTTTTAAGGATGGGTCATCCTCTTCCACCCACTAAGACTAAACTAAGATTAAAAAACACTCCAGGGCAAGATCCTTAGTATGGATCATCTCCTACTTTGAGTCATCCCAGGATTATCCATTGCCTGTGGAGTCACTGATCTGAGTCTTCTGCCAACCTTGTGTCTTCTGCTGGCCCTCCTATCATTGTATACACCCAGTAAATAGTGGCAGACTTGGCGTGTCTTGGTCTCTGCCTATCCCAAGGCGTTGATCTCTCAGCCCCACTTCATGCATTAGTAAATTTGTCTCTGCTTATTTCTTCCTTTGACCATACCCCTCATATAGGCAATTGGGGATCTTGGCTAGGTCCCCAACAGTAGGGAGAAGAAAGAGAGCAAAGAAATAACCACTGTATTCTCTGAGCTTTTCCAATGCGATACCTCCTCTAGCCAGCATGTAGGATTCTCTTGTCTGGGTGTCTTGATGAAGTTTTATCAAATGTTCAGTGAATGCTCTTGCCGAGTGCTATGCAACAGAAAGGCCAGCTTCTAAAAACATTATGCTGTGTCCTCACCCACCTTATTCACAAGAGCTGGCACTGTTAACTTCTGGCTCTTCCTCAAAGTCAAAACAACTATGAAAAATCAACTTTGTTTTTGAGACAGGGTCTTGCTATGTAATCCAGGCTGGCCTTGAACTCACTGTGTAGCCAGGCTGGTCTTGAATTTGTGTAATACTCTTGCCTCACCTCCCAAATGCTGGGATTACAGGGATGCACCATCACACCAGGCCCAACATTATGTCTTTTATAGCAGATTTATTTATTGATTGATTGATTGTACCAGGAATCAAACTCAGGACCTCACGCTTGCCAGGCAGGCATGGTGCCACTGAGCTACATTCCTGGCCCTTTTACAGCAGATATTAAAAAATTTAAACCTCATGTGTCTTTTGGCAGTATCTTGTAAGTACCCTAGCCTACTAGTTTCCTCTAGAAGAGCTCTTGCCTCCAGATTACCTGTGTCTGTAAAGAGCTCGTTTGTCTTAGTATCTTGTTTTTTACAAGTGGAGGCTCTTTTTGGTTAAGGTTAATGGCTTGTTCTGACCTGAATTACTCAGGCTATCTTATTAAAGAAGATTGTAACTGCTCACTTGCAGAGAAGTCTCTCTGATGCCCTGTATATTTGTGCCTGTTCCTGCTGGGCTTCAGGGGCTTCCCCGCTTTCTTGCTTCCTTTCTTTGAGTGCCCTCTTCAGTCTGCTCCCAACATGTGTGTGAGGTTTGTTCTCACTCCATTCCCTGCACCCACCTGTTCTGGAGCTTGAACCTGGATCCTTCACTCGCAGGCAGATGCCTCCATACTTCATTTAAATATACTGATTCTTAAAAAATGTTAATTTTTATTAGTGCATGCTTACAATACATTGAGGAGTTGGTACATGAACGTAACACATCTTAACGTTTGTTTCATCCCTCTCTCTCTTGAGATTCTTTCCTTTTGCAAAAGATTTATCTCCTGGTTTTTATTGTCTTTTATATTGCTCTTTTAATTTTTTTGGTAGCAAGGTTTTATTAAAGGTAGGAAAATAAACAGGCTCTGCAGAGCAAACTTGGGCCAAGTAAAAGTAGGAGAAGTTACACCCTGCAGTGTGAGGGTGGGCCGCCGTGCAAGAGGGAACACAGTGGCCTTTATTTTAAACACACTGACTTTCAGTTTGTATCCTGTAATTGCTGAAATTGTTTAGTAAAGTTTATTTTTAATGTGTAGAATCTTTAGAGTTTTCTACATAAAATATGTCATTTGCAGAGATAATTTTCCTTCTTCATTGTTTTTTTTCTTTTTGGTCTGATTGTTCTGGCTTGGATTTAGTACTGTATTGAAAAAAAGTGGTAAGAGAGGGCAACTTGGCTATTCCTGATTTTAGAGGAAAAGACTGCAGTCTTTCACCACTTGGTGTGAGTTGTGAGCCTTTCTTCTTCTGATTTCTACCTCTCCCCCACTTTTTTTCTTTTTTCGGTTTCTTGAGACAGGGTCTTGCTATGTATCCCAGGCTGGCCTTGAACTCATGGTGATCCTTCTGCCTCAGCCTCCAGAGTACTGGGATTATAGGCACGTGCCACCATGCCCAGCCAGTTGTGGGCTTTTCTTATATAACCTTTGTTATATTAAGATAGTTTCCTTGTATTTTATGGTGTTTTTGTTTTGTTTTGTTTTTTGATGGTACTAAGGATAGGACCTCACCTATGTTGGACAAAAGCTCTACCACTGAGTTACATCTCTGCCCTTTTTCTCCCATTTTTTATTTTGAGATAGGCTCTCACTGAGTTGCCTTGGCTGGCTTTGAATTTGTGAGCCTTCTGCCTCAGCTTCCTGAGTAGCTGGGATCAAAGTTATGAGCCACCATGCCAGGCTTGTTGAGTATTTTTATCATGAAGGGGTGTTGAATTTTGTCAAATACTTTACTGCCTCCTTTGCGATGATTGCATGCTTTTTGTTCTTTATTCTGCTAGCATGGTGTGTTATGTTTTTTGTTACAGTGAATCATCCCATTTGGTCACAGTGTATAATCTTTTGAATGTGTTGTCCTTTTCCTTTGAAACACTTCACTCCAAGCTCTCCTTGATTTGAGGTTTTATGCTGAGAAGTCAGCTATTATTCTGATGGACTTCCCTTTATAGGTGATTTGTTTCTTTTCCTTAAGCTTTTAAGATTCTATTCTTGTGTTGAATTTCTGGAATCTTGACTATGATATGCCTGGCTGTAGATTTTTTTTTTTTTTTTTGATCATTGCTAATTGGAGTTCTATATGCTTCACTTATCTGTGTGTCAAATTCTTTTTCTCTGCAAGGGAAGTTTTCTACCATGATGTCTGTAAACAGGTTTTTTTGTTTTTTAAAATATCATTTTATGCTATCTCCTGCTTTTTCATTGACTTCACTCTATCTTAAGTTACTCTTCTTTATCTTGTCTAGCAGCTGCCAGATTGATTTCTCATGGTCCCTTGCTATTTTTAAGAAACCTTTCTTTTCATGGTTGTTAACCAACAGCATGTCTTCTGTATTGGAGATCTGTCCTCACCGTGGCTTAATGTGCTGTGGATACTTTCCATGAAATTTTTATTCTCCTGAATATCTGTTTGAATCTGCCTTATGGATCCCATTTCTTTCCTATGCTGAGTATTCATGGCTTCCATAATTTTCTTAAGATCCTGTATTTTTTTTTTTTTATCTGTATCTGTTCTACAGTCACTAAGCATGTTTTTTCCCCCATTGTGGATACCATCTCTGAAGTTATCTGAGAAATTATTTCTGATTTTTTTTTTTTTTCCTAGAGCCTCATTTAATGGCTTTGTTGTTTCTACTTCAGAGAGGCCATGTGGGAGGCTTCAGGATTTTCCCACCTCCTTGCCCGCTGGGTTTGCTGAATGTCTGGAGTTGCATCTTGTGTGTCTTCTCATCTTCTTTCTTTAGTTTAATTCTTGGGGTGATGCTTGTAAGTTGCCTGTGGTGGGTTGTTTTATTGTTAGTACGTAGGGCCCTTAGTAAATGACTACTTCTCTGAGGTATCTTCAGGTGTAGCTGGTTTTTGGCTTTTGAGTCTGTTGCAGGATCCTCCCTCTTCAGTTTGTTGGGGATGAGAAGTTGCTACCTGTTTGTTAAGAATGAGAACCTGCAGTCCCTTGTTCTTTGGCACTGTGCCACAGTATTTTCTGTGACCCTTAGTCAATCTCACAATTACGTCACTTTTGGCCATAGTGGAACCATCATCACTGATATGAGCATCAAACACAGCCACCAGCTAGTGCAGTCCTTCATGTCCGCTGCTCCCCTCCACTGGTATGTCTCTCCATGGGGGCTGCTGGGGTCGCCAGCCGTCACTGTGTGTCTGCAGGTTTGAACCACTCCTTTTGCGCAGTCCTTACTCAGGGAGAAGGCGCCATCGGCTACCTCCTTTGTTGAAGTTTCTCTCTTCACCCTCTGTGGGCTTCAGTTCACGCTTCAGATCCTTCCAGGGACCCACTTCCCACCTTCTTGACTTCCTCACATAGCTCTATTTCAGCATCTGGATGGCGACTCTCAGAGAGGCTCTTTCTGTGCTGCTTACCACTCTGCTATCTTGGTTCTCTTCAATCTGAATGTGTTGTGAATTTGGTTTGCTCTTATTTCTTTGAGGATTTTTGCATCAGTATGCATTAAAGACAATAGTTTATAGATCTCCTCTGGTGTCCTTGTTTGGTTTTGGTATCAGAGTTAACAGCTGGCCTTGGAGAATGAGTGTGGGAGTATCTTCTCCTCAGTTCCTCGCAAATGTTTGAAGAGCACTGCTGTTAATTCTTACCAGTGTTTGGTAGAATTCTTCAGGGAAGCCATCATCATGCCCTGGGCTTTTGGTGGGGTGTTAATTGTTATTTTTATTAGGTGTATATGTTTGTAGTATATAATGATTACATCATCAGTTGGGAGGTTTTTGATTACTGCTGTAAACTCCTTACTGATTACATCTGTTTAGATTTTCTGTCTATTCAGAAGCAAGTCCTAGTAGGTAGTACTTTCAGGAATTTGTTCATTTCTTCTAGGTTATCCAGTTTGTATATAATTCTTCATAGTATTTCTTAAAATTCTTTTTATTTCTGTAGCATCAGTTGTAATGTTCTCTCATTGATTTCAGTTATTTGAATTTTATGTTTATCTAGCTGAGTTTATCAGTTTTATTGATCTTTTCAAAAAGCTAGCTGTTAGTTTACCTGATTTCTTTCTTTCTTTCTTTCTTTCTTTCTTTCTTTCTTTCTTTCTTTCTTTTCTTTCTTTTTTTTTTTTTTTATCAGTACTGGGTATTGAGTTTATGACTGTGTGCTTGCTAGGCAGGCGCTTATGCCCCTGAGCTAAATCCCCAGCCTAGTTTACCTGATTTTTTTCTATTCTCTATTTCATTTGTTTCAGTGTTAGTGTTTCTTTTCTTCCTTCTGTAAACTTTTGGTTTAGTTTGTTCTTGTACCTTTCTGGCTCTGTAGTAAGTTTGTTAGTGTGATGTCTTTCCTCTTGAAGATAAGCATTTATTAATCCGAGCTTTTCTAGCCTTCCTGTTCATGCTGTGTCCCACACATTTCAGGATGTCATTTTCATTTGTTTCCAGAGCCCTTTATGTGTTTTTGATGTATGTGGAATATAAAATGTTTGGTTATCAGGGGAATACAAATAGGGGAAATAGCACATTTTGTTAAAAGTAACAACCTAGCACAGATTTCTTATTTTTAGGGTTCTCTTTGGATGTGCTTACAAAAAGGAGGGATTCCCCCCACACGAGAAAATCCTCCTTGTGCATTGAGCAAGGAGCAATGGGCAAAAGAAGTACCTAGCATTATAGCTAAGTTGTGGTGGCATAAACCTACAGTTCCAGTACTTGGGAGGCTGGGGCAGGAGGACTGCCCTGAATTCAGAGCAAGCCTGGATTACCTAGTGAGGACTATGTAGTGATATTCTGTCTCTAACAACAAAAAACCCAACCCAAACCAAATGTCCCATTATGGTAGATACTTTTGTGATCAGCTATCCTCTGAGCACAAACCACTGAGGTCACCTCTATTCTGAGTTTTTAGTCTTACAGGAGGACAAGAGGCCAACAGAAACTTCTCAGGAAGAGAAAATTAGTGTTTCGGGGCAAGGTCACCTTTATCTTCTGTTTGAGTTATGTAGCATTTACTTTAATAAAATACCCTCTTCCCCCACTAGGCACAACACTATCACTGGGCGATGGCTGAACAGGTTCCAAGCTGTGTGGGACCCTAAACAAGAAGACTGCATCATCGTCGGCAGCATGGCCCAACCTCGCCAGGTGGAGATCTTCCACGAGACGGGAAAGGGGGTGCACTCCTTCCACGGGGAGTGCCTTGGCTCTGTGTGCTCCATCAATGCCATGCACCCAACCCACTACATCCTGGCTGGTGGGAATTCCAGTGGGCGTCTGCATGTTT
Organism: Dolichotis patagonum; assembly: GCA_004027295.1. Taxonomy (NCBI): domain Eukaryota; kingdom Metazoa; phylum Chordata; class Mammalia; order Rodentia; family Caviidae; genus Dolichotis; species Dolichotis patagonum. The sequence continues at coordinate 61,554 of PVJX010002783.1, forward strand.
TCATGAAGCCAGGAAGCTTGGGGTAGGTGCACCTGTTTGTTCAGACTGATCACTGTAGAAGGAACTTGGGGTTCCTGTGGCTTTATGTGTGTACTTGGTCTTATGTTACAATTAATATACAGTTGCTTTTTGAATAGGAATCATGGCCAGGTATGGTGATGCACATGTGTAATCTCAGGATGCTGGGAGGCTGAGACAGGAGGCTCTCAAGTTTTAGCCCAGTCTTTTAAAAGACTATCTTAAAAAATAAAGTGTTGGGGATGTAGCTCTGTGCAAAGGCCCTGCCTGGGTTTAATCCCTAGTACTACAAAACAAAAACGAAAATGAAGTACTGAACAGAATGTACTTTTAGTAAAACAGAAGCCTCAAGCTGTTCTTCCAGGATAGGTAGGGACTTTGAGTAGAGGCTGGAGGCCGTCAGCACCAATGTCAGCACCATTCGTCATGACGAATTGTAAAGCTCCGAATAACTGATACTAACTTTTTGTAATCTAATGATGTGATTTTGATTCTATAGTAATATATACATAGATTTGTGGTTACAGTTTGAAGTGAATGACTTATTTCTAGACCCATATATTGGAAGGGGTCCTAAAAGGTCGTTTAACTCAGTGAATTGGAAACCTAGTTTTTGTGTCTGAGAACTTCTCTCTGCACCTGCCTCTCAGTGAAACCTCAGTAAAGTTCTCAGGTAATTGCTGAGAGTCTGATTCACTGCGGGCAGGACCTGTTGGGGGCTGCCACAACCAACCCGGGACCCCAGGGCTCTGAGGCAGCACTGGTCTGCCTGAAGACAGTGTTCCAGACTAGGAGCTTAGCTCTTCAGGGCTGGTGTGTAAAAAGAGCAGAAGCTAGGTGTAGTGGTGCACACCAGTAATCCCAGCACATGGGAGGCTGAGGCAGAAGGATAACTGCATGTTCAAGGACAGCCTGGACTACCTGTGGGACTGTGTCTCCAAACAGACAAACGCCAGAAGTACAGAAAAGATGATTAGAATAAATATCATTTGGTGAAACATAGTTTTATATGCTTATATTGTAGGTGTGTATGTTTATGTATTTCTGATATAAAATGTACTTTTTTTGTTAAGAGTAAAAGCTACTGCCTTAGTGTCCCTGCCTGCCATTATGCCTATCTTCAGCTCCCCAGAGGAGATTCAACAGCCTGTTAAGTGAATATTTTTATTTCTACTCATATTTTGGGAAACTGTTCTGGAATATTCATCACTTTTGATATTTCCAAAATTGTTAAGGTGATTTCAGTGTCTGTTGTTGTGAAGGGGAGCTGCTGAATCAGTGGCTAATATTATGTGTGATATCAGCAAACTTCTCCATTGTTCACTATCAAAAGTACTACTGAAAGATTTGTAAATAGCTTAAGCACTATGTTTGAATTAAAGGAAATTATCTTTTCATAATTGTATATCACAGAAATAAAGTGATGGTTATTTTCCTTGAAGAATAATTTTTCCGCAGTAATTTTCTTCTATGTAATTAAAATTTAAGTGTTTTGAGGTGTTTACTAATAGGTTGTGGATCTTTATAAGAAGTAGGCATTCTCTATTTTCTAGTTGACATGACTGAGGAATTGGTAAGTGCCGAAGAAACATTATGAGATGAAAAGTCCAGCTAAGTGAGCCTGAATTGCACGTGAGTGTATTTATTTTGGTGGTACTGATGATTAAACCCTAGCATCGAGTGTGCTAGGCAAGGAATCTACCACCAAGTTGCGTCCCTGCCTGGCCGAAACATTCACATCATCTTGAGAGGCTTAAACTCTTTCCCTTTTCTGCACCAATAATTTCACAGGTTTTAGAGTGGTTAGTTATTATTATTGGAATAGTGGAATTATTATTTGCAGTACTTGGGATGAAACCCATGGCTGAAAGATTCAGCTGCACCCCCAGCCCTTCTTATTACCAATATTTGCGCCGCGCTTGCGTGCACGCGCTCTCTCTCTCTCTCTCTCTCTCTATATATATATATATATGCATGTTTGCAGTACATACTGATTACATCTATTGTGGGGAGTTGGTGCATATACATAACACATCTTCATCTCCTACTTTTCATCTCCTACTTTTTCCCTCCTTCCAACTCTTGGTCCCCTTCCCATTTGCAAAAGGTCTACTTCCATAATTTCCCCCATTTCAATTCTTTCTTTCCCTTCCCTTCCCTCTTTCCATCTCGTCACACCACCCATTTGAAGATCTCCCTTATTTAGCTGTCTTTTTTTTTTTTTTTGGTACCAGGTATCAAACTCACAACCTCACACTTCCCAGGCAGGCGCTTATGCTGCTGAGCTAAATCCCTGGTTCTATTTACCTGTCTTCTATTTTGCATACTTTGTCTATCATCTATCTTATGTATATCATCTGTTTATCATCTGTATATTGTTTCTTATGTAGGAGAAACCATGTGATATTTAAACTTGTGTTTCTTATCTCTTGATATTAGAGTCCCAAGTTGCACCCATTTTTCTGAATGCCTCAGTTTATTACCCTTTGTGGCAGTAGCCCCTTTTCACTACAAGGCTGGCTTTCACTAAGTCACGGAGTTCCTCAGGCAGGGCTGGAACATGTGATCCTTCTGCCTCGCTTCTTAAGAGTACCAGGATTATAGGAGTGTGCCATTGTGCCTGGCTGGGAATTGTTCTTTTTTAAGATGCTGAAAACTACTCTCTAGTTACTACCATATTTGGCAGGAAGTGCCTGGCCCCTGCAATAAACAGCAGGTTCTCATTGTTTCTCACTTTTGTGGTTTATTTTGCCATTGCAGCTTCATAAACTCTGATATTTATATCCAATGTCACTTAATGGAGTAATATTTTCTTGAATGCAGGAGAATGAGTAGGGACTTGCTTCTTGGTGATGTTTTATAATGGTATAATTATGTAAATCTAGAAAGTGCATAAAAGAAAATTGTCTCCCTTAGAATATGCTGTCACTGTCATCTGTAGTGAAAGGCATGTCTGGAGATGCTCATAGCTGTGTGGGATCTGTAATTCTGCGTGCATTGTGACTGCTCCCTCCCCATGGGATAAACCTGTGCTTCAGCTTGGCCTTTGTGGTCTTGTTCCTGCAATAATCTTGTGCTCCGCTGGAGCTGTTGGAGGGACCTCCTTGTGCTGTGTGACTAAGGAAAGAGCAGACAGTTGGCATTTTGTGTGGGATGGACAAGACCCTTGGTCAGGCGAGGGATGGACACAGATGAATGAACAGGGTCTGAGCTGTTCAGTTCTGTTGCAGTATTCTGGCCACTGAGTTTGCCCATCACAGAGAAGATTTTGCAGGGATTGCTCCAGGAAAACAAAGAGTCTGGGGCTTTGGATACAAAAATTTAAATCCTTCAGTAGCAAACACATGATCTTGGGAAAAATCATATAACCACCTTGATTTTCCTTCTTAGAAAAATGAGGACCAGTTCATCTTTAAAATCATTCCCCATTTGTAGCTTCTTGTTTGTAGCTTCTTGGTGTGTGTGTGTGTGTGTGTGTGTTGATAATGGATAGATCTAAGCAAAAAACATTTAAAAAAAAATATGATCCTAGTTGTGAACAGCAGTTGGCTGAGTGAATCACCCTTTTATCTGTGTGCTAGTAACATCTGATAAAGTGAGACAAGCTATGGGTTAAACAAAGAGCCCACTCTTCATGGTATTTAAATATTTATTTAAATTTAAAAATAATCTTCATGGCACCAATGATTTTATGCTAACTACATACTGCATATGTAGAAAAAAGTACATTGCTTTGAAGGAAAATGTAACTTAAGAGTTTTTGGCACACGAAATATAACAACTATGTATTTGCAAATGAAACTAAGAAATTCACATTTGCATTAGTTTACCCTCTACTTCTTCAAGATGTGGTATGTTACTCTTCAGTAAGAGTTACTTCCTCTGATAAAGGACAGGACAGAAACCACTGCTTTTTCTACAGTGAGCTAGAACTAATTTTGAGAGGAAACAAAGAGACAGTAGAACATAGTAAAACCAGATTAAAAACTTGAACAACTTTTAATGGTGAGGAGATACCAAAAAGACTAGTTGTCAACAAAGGTTTGTTATTCAAGCACTATTTGAAAAACAAACTGAAGTTTTTCTATCCACATTTTCTGAACAAGCCCTAGAAAAAACACATGACCCAAACGTTTCTGTTGGGCTGCTGGAATGGCATGGACTACTGTACTGTAGGAACTCTGGCTACGAGAAGCACACAGGCAGGGATGTGCGTCTCTCCCGTGTGGATAGGCAAGAATCGAGGTGCAGCTATCACTCACTGCAGAGAGACTGTTCTACAGACTGAGGTAGGAGCACTACACTAGAAGGTCGCCGGCTAGGTTGCATAAGACGGTGGAGATCCACGGTGACACCAGCCCCAGTCTCCTGACAGCCTTTTCGTCTCTGAGTCTATTTTTTACTTTAGTCCTGTGCTAAATAAAGCCTCTGCTATGTAGATGACAAGTGGCAGTGGCTAGTTGGTTCTAAGGGATCCCTGATTTTTACAAGGATCTCCCTTGGTTTCTCTTGTCGCTTGGTAAATAGATGTGATTCTGCCCAAATCGTTGGTGGCATGGGAATGATCAGAGAGGCTCACCTCCATACTTAGATTTGCCACATTTTAGCGCTCTAGTACTTGATCTGGCTTATCTCGGCTGCTGGCATCTTTGCTGGTTGGTTGTTAGAGCACCCTGTAAACAAGCAGCTGTGGGTCTCAAGTGTCCACTAACCATCCTGGGTTCTTAACATGTGCCAGAAATGAGGTGGCCCTCGTCTGCTGACATATGGTCAGTTTTATTGTCTCCATCAGGGTTGGCTTATTACAGCCTTTGGGCCAAATTTGGCCTACTTCTATTTTTATCAAGCTTTATTTGAACACAGCCATGCTCTCTTGTATGCTTTACCTGTGGCTGTTTTTGTGCTATGGTGGCAGAACTGAGTAGTAACAATAGAGCCCACAAAACCAAAATATTATCTGGAACTTTTCAGGGAAAGTTTACTGACCTCTAGATGAAAAGGGTAACTCTGCTTCCTTTAAAATGATCCCCCGCTGCCTTATTTGTCCATGGCTGCTATATTATGGACATGGACATGATTCTGCCATCTTGGGGGACAAATTAAGGGAGATTAGGTGTACAGGTGATGCATTCTGTCCATCAGCATAGTGGTGTCAGCTGCTTTGCTGCTCTGTGGGTCTCAAGTGTCCACTAACCATCCTTAAAAAAGTCCTCAGGCTCAGGTGACACAAATCTCTCCCTGAGATGAAAACAAGACCTCGTGTGACTGGTTTTAAGTGCTGTAGTGCTCAGGCCAAGGGAGCTCACGTCCACCCGCCCCTGGTGTCCCTGTGCCCCTGAGCTCCCAGGCTTCTTCCCTCAGCTAGCACGGCAGGTGCCATCCTAGAACTTCCCTCCCAGTGCAGAGGATGACCCTAGGGGGCAGCATTTCTGCATCTAAGTATTCGTCTCTGCCAGGTCACCTGTCTTTTGTAGCATCTCTTAGAAATTCTATTTAGAGATACTTTTCTTGGTCCCTTCCAAGGCTGTACGTTGATCTTGGAATCCTATTTTCTGACGCTTTCCAGTCTCAGGATCAGTTTCTTGCATCGTTTAGTTCATCAGGCTCTATTTTCTTAATCCATAAAGTAAAAACAAAATATGAAGAAATAAGAAAATAACAGCTGTTGCTGTTAAAATATAAACTGAGATGGTCTTTTGTGGGGGCCACACTGTACGCAAAGTAAGCACTGCTCTGCATCCCCGCATTCTCAAGTCGCTTAGCTCTGGCGTCGGGTAACTGCTTTGTGCCACGTTGCTGACGGCGCCCACTCTGGCACCACTGAATTCATTTCCCACCCTGGAACTCTCTCAGGTCTTGAGGTTCTTCAGGGAACATCACAGAAGTCTTGTTCGTGACATGGTGAGGCCCGCTAGGCTCTAGTCTAAGGGGACAGACTTACCCTACCCCTGCTGCTGCTGGCTTGGCGGTGGTCCCTTCAGATGCCCACTCCGCTCAGATTTGAAAAAACAAAAGGAAAAGAAAATCCAACTCAGACCATCATAAGAAGCAACTTTCCATTTAATCTTTCTACATGGATGTTTAATTTTTTAAAAAGTTCTCTCTGGCAGGAAAACCTGAACAGTCTCCACTGTGTGGACCCCAGCCTGCCCCACTACGGCTGCAGGTCGGCGTCTCCCTGCACCTGGTGGCACCAGCAGGAAAGCTGCTGCGGAACAGAGGACAACAGTGCTCTGGTCTTCAGTTACTGGCCCATCTGCTAAGTGACACCACCAGGATAATGAGTAATAATAAAATAAATTATTTTTATTTGATACTTTCAAAATAACATCTATGAAAAATCAAAATTCAAAACCAAAAATTATCCTGCAAATTGAAGGATGAGAAATAAAGAGTTGCTGAGCCTTTCTTGAGAGAAACTCTGGAGAAAATGAGTTTTCCCAGTTTTGTGGACAGGGCCTGCGCCCATCCCTTTCTTCTCCTGGGAACACCCCTCCTAGGCTGCAGTGGGCTCGGAGGCATGAGAGGACTTGTGTGTGCCGATGGATCCGCGATGGTCCCATTGCTGGGAGGGGTAGCCGGGCTCCTGCGTCCACCTGGCTAGTTATTGGGAGGAGTCAGGCCTTCTCAGGTGTCTATGAGCAGGCTCACCACGGAGCGGATTTTGCAGGCAAACCATCGCCTGAGGGGACAAAAGTATTGATAGTGGAATTGTTCAAACTCGGGGGTCTGGCGGATATCTCGGAAAAAGGCAATGTCAAGGTCAGACTCGGTAAGGATGATCAGGAGGAGGAGCAAAACAAAGAGGAGTCCCATGGTCACAAGGAGCAAACGGAGGACACTTAAAACAAACTTATTCACCTGTTCCTGCTCTGGCCTGCCATGCCCCTGACACAGGGCCCTCAGCTCTCCTCCCAGCGCCTCCGCCTCTGCTGCAGTTGGGGTGCTGCTCTCGGACTCCTTCTCCTCCTCGATGCTACAGGTGGCTCCATTGATCTGCCGGGACAGCAGCATCAGCTCCAGGCTGTGCTCGGCCACGGGTGTGGGCAGCACACTGTCCGCAGGGCTGTAGGCCTCATCTGAAATCACAGCTACTCGCTCGTTGCTGTCTGCCCGGCTGCTCCTCACGTGAGGCAGGAAGGTGTCTCCGTGGGAAGATGACCGCACTGGCGTAGAATGGGCACTGTCTCTTAGGGACTCAAGACCTGAAAAGGCAAGAGGCGCATGAATAGGCCTCTGAGCCCCCACTCATGCTTTGCTGTCCAGTAGTACCCGTTCTCGTTTGACTCGGTGTCCCCTGCACACCCGCCTTGACCAGTACAAGTGGCTGCCGCGCTCCATTTTGACATCAAGAACAGGACAAGGGAAGCTGCAGAAATATTACTGACCATTTTGGAAATGTTCTTTTTTCTTTTTGCTTATGGATTAGGCCTGCTTTGTTAAAGATTCACCTTTTCCTACCTTTAGTGTCTCGGCCCTGGTTTTAGCCACCATTTGAAAGGGGGTCTAAATCACAGGCCATGGGCGGTGGGGGGACTCCCGGGCATGAACAGCAGGGTCGAAGAGCTCGATCTGCAGCCTGCACCTGTCTCTTCCATTTAGGTCTCCACTTGCCCCGGAAACTGCTGTGAAATAACTTGAAATGAGGCCTGCCCCTTGTTTCAGAGCTTCTGATGCTCCTTTGACTTCTTGTTTTCTTCCCTGGTGCCCCCACTGGTGCATGGGATGGGAGAAAGATGTATCTTGGCGTGAGCAGTGGCTCACTGATAACATGAACGTTAAGGCCTTGGTCGTGGTATGTTGCTGACTGGGCTTATTTCCCAAGCTGACTTCCCAAGTCTTGTGCTGACTTTCACCGAAACAGCCCAGGCCACCTGACCCCCTCTCAAGACTTGTCCCCTTACAAGGACACCTCTGACTGCCAGATCATCCAGAGCAGGGAAGAACTGCTGCCAGCAGCAACTTCAATGCAAACTCAGTTTGGCCTACAAGCAAGCTCTGAGCTGGCTGGGGAAGGAGAGATGCAGGTGTGACATCAGAGGAAGATAGGTGACAGAGAGGGTCACCAGAGAATGAGGTAACGGACAGGTGTGTGCATTGCGTGACCACTACAATCACTCAGCAAATGTCAGCCTTCCTTTCCCTCAATAGCAGACCTCACCTGCCCACCTCACACTTGTCCTGAACAAAACAATCTACCTGCCCGTGGAGACCATGCCAGGCCTTCTGTCCTTCATCTGTTAGTCTGTGGTAAGTGATGCAGCAAAGCGGAGTGGAGTCCCCTTTACCTGAGAGACGCTCCAGCTGACTCCCGTGCCCAGAGCTGGCTCGCGCTGGGTCAGGGGACACAGTCGTCAGGATCCTACCCTGGAGCCGCGGCCCCATCCTCAGGATGCGCACACTCAGGGGCCGAAGGCAGTGGTTAGTCAGCCAGAGCCGAACGGGGACTCGGGTGTGGATCTTAATCAGACTTTTACCCATGGAGGCCCAGGAAGGCAGCTACTTCTTCAGTGTAAACCAGCTGGTCTCTTCAGGGAAACCAGCCACGCAGGGGAATAGAGAGAGGAAAAGGACAAGCTAACGGAGATAGAGGACTGTCACTGACCCCAGGCCTTAGCAGTGTGTCCTGTGCTGGAGAGAGGTCAGCTCCCCGAGTGTCTCCTGGGCTGAGCTTAAGAAGGAGCAGCTCTGAGAGGCTACACAGTTATCAGAGGACTGGATTCAGCCACAAGGGCTTGGAGCTATAAAAAGCAATGCTTCCATGGCCTGTAGCTCTTTCCCTGAGGCCGTATATGGGCCCAATCTCTCCGTGAGGGACAGAGAGGGCAGGGACAAATTGCACAAGGTAGGGGAATCAAAATTTGCCCAGAAAAATCCAGGATGTAAAGTCACAAGGACATTAGCCTTTATCTGGGGCACACATACCAGGAAGTCACATGGTCACTACTAGCAGAGTGTGGAGAGGTGGCTTTGGGGCTGGGGGTCAGTCGTGGGGGCAGAGGGTCAGGCTCATCGGTTCATAGTCTATTTTTTGAGTCTATTTATTGGGATGACATGGTTTTATCCACTGTAACACCATGCTAATATTTCCTTTCGTTTTGGGGGGGACAGCAAATAAAGCTGCTTTGGAAGTCAGATGGCTTCTGTGACACTGCTGGGTGGGCTCTAGGAAAGTCTTTGATAGAGCTGGGCCTGGTGTCATGTCCCAAAGGCTGTTCCCTGGGCTGTGCTGGCCTGTGTCCTGGGACACTGCTCGTCCCTCTTGCTCCTCCACTGCTAGGTCAGACTCAGCTGCGCTTGTCAGAACCTTTTTCTTGTTGGTACTCGGGATTGAACCCAGGGGCTCTCTATCACTAAACTCTATCCTCAGGCTTATTTCGCTTTAGTATTTTAGTTTTTGAGACGGGGTGAGGAGTGTCTCACTAAATTGTCCCTGTAGGTCTTGAACTTGTGATCTGCCTGCCTCAGCCTCTGGGTGCTGGGATGACAGGTGTGCGCCACCACATGGCTGTAGCCCCCTGGTCAGAGATGGTACACCTGAACTGCTTCATGAGAAACAGTTTTTCAGTTCCATACACTTAGTAGCTCTGTGCCATGAAACCATTTAACTGCTGAAAGCTTACACTTTTTTCCCATCTAAACAAGATGGTCCTCTCCTTTCCCTGGCTGTGAGGGTCCTTCAGGCCACAGCTGCTCCTCCTGGTCCTGCTGGACCAGTGGGTGCTGCTGGGGGCTATGAGGAGGGACCACACACTGCTAAGCCTCTGCCCAGATGTGAGGAGTGTGTGGGAGGCTGCTGCACCAAACCGGCAGGAGGGAGGTGGAGGCTGAGATCCTGCTCAGCACCCCCCACTGCCCTGGCATCCCCGCCCCAGGGAGGAATCTGGGGCAGGGCCTGGCTGCTGTGGTGGGAAACGAGGCTCCCAGCTTGTCCCAGGGGAACCTGAGGGCTCTCCTCCCCCCTCCGAGTTGTTCTCTGTCCGGCGGGATGACTGTGGTCTTTTCTCCTCTGGCATCTGAGCCAGCCTTGGGAGTGACCTGCTGGCTCGGGTGGATAAGCAGCAGGCCACAAAGGGAGAAATTTCCTCAAAGAAGATGCTCACTTCACCAACAAGTGCATGCCTGGGAGAGGGCCAGTGAGAGTCAGGCATGAGGCGGCCGGATCCCTGGATGGTCAGGTTCCTCCGTGGTTCCAAGGCCTTGTGCATCCATGCTGCCTTGCACAGAGGGCGGCAGAGCTGTCCCCGTGTCATTAAGGACTTTTGCCCAGGGTGGTCAGCACTGTGCTTTATCTGCCTGGTAAGTGCTTTAAAGTCCTTTGCATAGCTGGGCATGGTGGCCCACTGCCTGTAGTCCCAGTTACTTAGGAGGCTGAGGCAGGAGGATTACTTGGTTTCACGAATTTGAGATCAGCTAGATAACAGAATTAGTTTTCTTGACACTCCTGGATAGGCAAGGAAGATATCCATGTTTTATAAATGTAGCAACTAAAATGCTCAAGAATGGTTATCTATCTTGCACACTTAAACATACACAGTTATATGTGTATAACTACAAGTTGTCCTTTCCTTTTGAGTACTGTCTTTCCCTTTCATTATTACAATATCTGTTATATATTTTGGATATTATTACTCTTTCAGTTTATTATTATTATTATTTAGAGAGACAATACGGTATTTACAAATGTGAGTCTGGTTTAGTTCACTTAGGATAGATGTGCAAGATAGATAACCACACTACTAAGTTTTTGTTAGTACATTAAATAGAATAGTTTGTGCTGTCATTGTTTGATTGTTCATTTTTTATGGTTTGATTTTATAACTTGAACAACTGCTTCTAAGATAACAATATGTAATTTATCAACTAGTGATGATTTCTTAATGTTGTATTTTGAAATTCTGTATCATTTCTACCATTTTTTCTGTTTTGTTTTTTTTAATTAAAAAAGTATTTATTAAATAAAAAAAATGCTCGAGAAATAATTAAAACTCAGTGGTAGTTGCCGGGCCAGGCCTCTCATCCTTTAGAGGTATGTGCTGTTGGCAGGTTACATGTACTCATGCGACATGCACAGTGACAGGTACCCACCGTAAATCCTCACCAGAGATCCTTGCGGGGGACAGCAGAACAGTATCTTTCCTGGCTTGAGCAGTTTGCATTTTGGGGGGTGGGGGGGTGGGGTGGGGTTGAGATAGGGTCTCCTTATGTAGCCCAGGCTGGCCTCAAACTCATGGCAATCCTCCTGCCTCAGCCTCCCAAGTTCGGGGCTCACAGGTGTGTGTCACGGTGCCTGGCAGTTACTATTTTCATTGACAGATTCCCACAGGAAGGGCAGAGGGCCTCCCTTCCCAGCCCCCACTCCCTTGACTGCCGCAGAGAGGTCTGAAGCAATCCTGCTCTTTCCTGCTGTGTTATATCTTCTTGAGAGGTCTTGTTTAAAAAAAACCTCCATCTTTGAGAAGGAAAGCAGTTAACTTGACACCCATGTCCAGCCTAGAACGCAGGCAAGTGGTGACAGAAGAGAGTGGGACTGGGAGGGCGCCTCGGAGCAGGACTAACTGCCCAGAGGAGAGGCGACCTGCCGCAGCCACGGGGTGCCTGGGTCAGTGAGGCCGCACAGGGTTTCTCTCTCCCCCAGAGGGCGGGGTGGAGGAGGTGCCGGGTTCCCACAGCCGACAGACAGGTGGTGGAGGTGACGGACAGTTTCAGAACCCAGTTTCCGTTTTTTAGCTATGTCAGCAGGCTGACCGCGCGCACTCGCAAGCGCAGGTCTAACGGTGTCCCGGACCGTGGCGCGATCCCTTCCGCAGGGTAAAAGCCTACGCCTCACGTTGGGCCCTTCTGCGCGGCCGGGGGGGGGGGGGAGCCCGGCACCGCCCCCACCTGGCTCACCTTCCATGATGGAGATGTGCACAGCTCTCCTGCGGGTCCTGGGGACACTGCTCAGCCGAGGACCGTGGGTGATGGAGGGGCAGCTCCGGCTGGGAACCATCCCTGCTCTGAGGTTAAAGGAAGAGAGCTCTGGTCACTCAGGGCACAGGAAAAAGGTGGTAGCGTCTACAGAAGCTGCTTGGCACTATTGTTAGGTCCCCCCCCCCTTTTTTTTTTTTTTAACTTTTAGTAACTTCTTTTTGCTTTTGGCCCCTGGATCCCAGAGACTGTTCAAACCTCCACCTCATTTCCCTTTTTTTTTGTGGTGGTGGTGCTGGGGATAGAACCCATGGCCTTTGCACTGAGCCACATCTCCAGCCCTTTCTAAAATTGTTTTCCAATTTTGAAACAGGGTCTTGCTAAGTTGCCCAGGATGAGCTTGAATTTGTGATCCTCCTCCCTCGGCCTCCCAGAGTGCTGGGCTTATAGGCTAATGCCTGGCGTCTATCTGAAGCTCTCAGAGTGGCAACAGCGTCACTAATCTGGGGGCAGGACTGTCAGGGAGTAGAGCTCCAGGGTGAGCAGAACTCCTGAACCTGTCTATAGACTGATTCTGGCAGCCCCCTCTGGCTTCTGGCAGAGGCTGCCAAGTGGGGCTATGTGTGGAGGGCGGCCAGTGAAGCCCTCATACTGCGGCAGAGGCCGGTTGGCAGGCCCTGGGCTTCTCAGCCAGTTATGTTCTTTCTGAGCCTTTCCAGGTTCTAGGAGGTGGGCTGCTAGGAGAGTGTGATTTAGGTGCACACATGAGGCATGGATCCTGAAATTATTTTTGACCCCATGAGGCAAGTCAGTAAGGATGTTCCTGGCTTCTGAAGCAATGAATGCTCCTACTTTGTCACATCCTCCATGGGCTTTGGTCAGGCTAAGATGTGGAGGCAGGAAGCAATCAGAGTGCGGTGGCACTCAGGTCTGGGGGACTGTCCACAGAGGCCTGCCTGCTACTCCTCGGTGTCTGTCATGCGGAGCCAGGTTTCTTCACCACCATCACCACCCACCCCACTCCAGGCCCTTTTGGTAGTCACTGTAGCCAGGAACGTCACAGAATTCAAATTGCTAGATCTTTTGAGATTCTGGGATCTGAGCTGGAGCGGGCTTTGCGGGACGCCTTAGGCGGCCTACCTGTGTATTTCTGGTGGCTCTCGTTTGATCTTGGCACTTGATTCCATTACTTCCTTTGCAACTCGGCCACTGTAAGTAATATAATTTAAAAAAAAAAAGCAGCAAAAATGAGTCAGTGTTCCAGGACTGGCTCCTCGCCAAGGTCTCAGATGCTCTGGCCAAGTGGTGAAATGGCCCCTCTGACTCACCCCTTCCCCAGTGCTGTGGCCACTGAGAAAGGCTTGCTTGCTGGGATAGAGTTCTAAAATGGCATGAATTTATCTTAGGAGAGTCTCTGGGACCTTCCATTGTCATTTAGGAAGATTCCTCACTGTCCCAACATGTGTCAGATAACAGCACCAAAAATAAATGCAAAGCCCTTTACACAGTGAGACATGAAAAGAATCACTAGAGTTCTTGGTACTTTTGTAGGAGAAAAGGAAACAAGACACATAAAACCCTACGGACAAACAGCCGGGAAGGAAAGAAATAGCAAGAGGGCTGGAGATGGGAGAACTGGGTGGGAAGCTCCAGCTTTCCTGAGAGCTCCCATTTCTCTGTCCTCTAGGATGAGGTCCACTTAGTGACTGTTCTTCGGAGAAGGTCTGAAAATAGGTCCACAATGATTACTTACTGTCACTATTTACCTGTATCGGAACCGGCTTCCTTTAAAGAATAAATTGCTGCTGGACACTGTGCGGACCTGGCTTGATTTCTCCAGCCTGCAGCAAGGCAAACTCAGTGTGACTAAAGGCCTGCACCCGCCCTGCATCTGCCATGCACGGCAGAACATCTGCTCCATTCAAAACTTCAAGAAAAGGCCCACTGTGGCCCACGCTTGCCCCTGACTCTCACTGAGGACGAGACTGCTCATGGCCAGCTGCCATCACGTCTTAGTGCCTGGGACACCTAGAAGCCCATTGTAGTGTCAGGACAGTAAAGGACCCCTGAGAAGGCTTGCTGAATTGACCAGTGGGACTGACAAGGGATGTTGGGCTGATGGTCTAGGGGAATGCCACTGTCACCCACATCTTCTCAGCCAGGCCATTTATGAGCACATGATATCTCTTGGTCTCAGTTTTCTTCTCTATAAAATGATGAAGCTGAGACAACATGAGTTCAAATACCCTTCCAGTCCTAGTATGTGATGTCAGTGTCCTGTCTGGGAAGCTTGAGCAGAGTTGCCTGGAGAGTTCTCCCAAAACTGGGGTCATCTGCAATCTGCCAGGTACCTGCAGTACTGACCAGTCAGGGACAGCTGGGTCTGAAACCAGTGCCATGAGTGGGAAGTGAGTACTCAGGAAGCTGTCCCTGTAAATCTCGAACAGCTCCTAGGACACACCAGCCCTTGCTGGCTTGAGGCTCTGTGAGGACCAAACTTCCTGCCGTTTACCCGAGCATGTTCTGAAATCAGACCCGGGTTCCTTCAATGCGTGGAGACACAGGCCAAAGGAAGGACTGGAGACCTTCATGTGGGAGATACCGAGCACAAGGTCAACGTGGCTGCTACCAAAGAATTGGTGTCCCTGGGGTCCTGACCCAGGCTGGCAGCTTTTGACACTTAGACAAGAAGGAGCCCCTTAGAAGCAATGGAAATGGCCCAGTTTCTAGGCTGTGTGCTAGCAGGCTGGGTGCTCTTGGAAGGGCTCAGAAACCGAGTCTGGTCACGGATTTGGAGGCAAATGTCTATTCCATGATGCAGATGGAAAAATAAAGGCCATAAATAAGACAAATGCACGGTGCCCAGAAGGTGGGTGCTCCATATGGAGCCACCGGCCCCAGGGTCCCCATCTTCTGGGTGGTGGCTCAGCCCCATAGCAGGTGTTTATATCCCAGGCTGCTTCCTTCAAATGCATGAAACTGGCCAAACCTAGGCTCTGTGCTCACAGGCCAAAGGAAGCTGATAGTAGAACAAAAAATACTTCCTTGGCTTTCTTTGCACAGCAGGGACTGAGCAGGAGGGAGATGCGACCTCGCTAATCTCTGTGACCTGTTCTCCTAAGGGGAAGGAGGAAGCCATTCAGGTTAGAATGAGTATAGGCTGACTGTTCACCGTTGGAGCTAGTGTTAAATTCCCCTGCCCAGAAAACAACCCCCTGGCCGGAGCAGCCAGTGGATGGTGGAGTCTGTCCTGGGAGGAGCATGACGCCCGTTCAGCCTAGGCTGAGTCTGCTCTCTCCACAGTCCCAATCTTGCCTGCATTAAGAAATATCTTTTTTTCCTCTTCCAGTAGTGGGGACTGGACTTGATCCAGGTGATTCATGCATACTAGACAAGCATTTACTGCTGAGCTATATCCACAGCCTTTTTAAATTTTTTTTATTTTTGAGACAGGATCTTGGAAGTTTCCCAGGTTGGCTTTGAACTTATGGTCTTCCTGCCTCAGCCTCCTAGGTAAGCTGGGTTACAGGTGTGCACCACCACACTTAGCAAGAAACATCTTATTAACAAATAATTTGTTATTTTATTTTTACATGAGACCAAGTGGTTTAGTGAAGCATTTTACTTGGCCTCACCCAAGTTTCTCTATGGGCCATGTCACGCTCCCTAATGCTTTTAATAACCCCTTAATCAAACAAAACTGAACACAGAAACCTCCCATACTTCTCGAAATCCTTTGTATGCAATTTTACCTTTGTCCCCAGCCTTATTTGTCAGTATCGGTCAAGCCCTTGCTCAGCTCCAGCCAAGCCCCTGGCAAACTTGGCCTGCACCACCTTTGGTTGTGACAGACCAGGAGGGGCTGGCACCAATGGTAGACCCAAGTCTGTCCAAGCCTAGGGCTTAGGTCTGGGCCAGGGAGCTGCTGTGGTTTATACCTGGTCCCTGGGGAGCTGTTTTACACCTTCCAAGGCTCTGAATGGTTTCTGGGACACCATGATTCAAATCAGACATGACTGGCTTTTTCTGGCCCAAGCCTGATCCCCAAAAAGAGCAGAATTATCTGCCATTGGGGACTGTTCAAGGGTGTGTCAGGCGGGCCCCCGGGCAGCTTAGCAGAAACACATCCCCAGAGTTTGGCTGTGTGCCAAACACCCAGCAAGGCGTGTGAGGTTACTAGGAAGCCAGTAATCTCCTGTCTTCAGGGCTCCTTTCTCAAGGTTTGCGGGTCCTTCTGCCTCTACGGGCAGCTTCTGCGACTTTGCCTCAGAGAGGCGGTCCCCATCACCTGGGTCCACTCACTTGTAGAAGGCTTGGTTCTCAATTCCGCATTTCCAGAGGTGCTTGCAGGCTTCTGGAGTTGGAGCAAAATATGTGAGAATAATTTTCTTTTCCTGTAAAAATTTCACATAGAAATGCTGATTATGGGTGAAGAGGTGAAGATAAAGCAGCCCAGGACATGGACCCCTGAGCTGCTGGAGGCCCCCTCACAGCAGTGGGCCAGCTGGACAGAGGGCCCTTCTGAGGGACCCACTAGGGTATCACCTCACTCCCGACAAGTCCAGCCAGAGTACAAAACTCAGGTGGCACAGGCTGGACCAGGAGAGCCCTTGGTGAGAAGTGGCACTTACACATGGAATTTCCATATGGAAGAAAAAGAATCTGACTGGTTTTATGTTGTTGTTTTGTTTTTGTCGTTTGAGACAGTCTTGCTATGTATTTCAGGCTGGTCTTGAATTCCCTGTGTAGCCCAGGCTGACCTTGAACATGTGATCCTCCTGCCTCAGCCTCCCGAGTGCTGGGTTCACAGGTGTGAGTCGCCACCCCCAGCAAAGAATCTGACTTTGGAACTACAGTTCCTGGAATTGGGGACCTCTAGTGAACCTCTGCATGTCATCAGCATCCCTGAGGAATTCTGGCTCTGGGACCTTCCACCCCTTCCTCTCTCACCTCTTGACCTTTAGCTGGTTGTGGCTGAGCCCTACCTGGACCCCTCCATCTTGGCTCTGGCCACCGGGAACCACTGTAGTGCCCTGAAGAGAAGGAAGCCAGCACTCACCTCTTTCTGACTTACATATAAATAGAAAGTCTTTCCTTCAAATTTCAGCTTGGTCACCTCATTCCTAGAAGCACAAAGAGAGCACCTATTGCTTGACTGTGCACTTCTGTGTCACTGTTAAGTCTTACAGATGCACAGCCCATCCGAACTGGCAGGGGCTCCAGGCACAGACACAATTGTAGCCAAAATTAGAACCGAAACAAGACAGCGCAGTGGCCTTAGAGAACAATTGTTGGAACAGTTCAATCTACAGTGTTCTGGTTAATCACACTATAGTCACAGGGTGATAGGAGGATTTCAGGCTCATCAACAGTGGCTGTAAAAGGGAGACAGTTGCATGGGAAGTGAGTCTAGGTAAAGTGTTTGGGGTCATTTCAGGATTTGGTTCATAACACAGGTGCATTATCTGGATGGGACTGTCAGATGTAAGATGCCACAGGCAGCTGATGAGGCCAAAGTTCAAGATACACCAAATAATGAAGTACAATGCAACCAGGCTCTGAGGGAGTTGAGTCTTTGAGGTGACTGTGCCACTGGATGGAAAATGCAGTTTAATGCAGACAGATGTCAAACAGTCTCAGGGAGGGGCAACATACCAAAGAGAGAACAGATTACATGGAACAGTCATGCAGCGTACTGACCAGGAAAGGGGCTTAGGGGTTATTGTAGAAAAATCCTTGAAGCCACCAGCCCAGTGAATGGCTGCAGTAAAAGAGGCAAACAGGATACTGGGGTACATCACCCGTGGGACAGACACAAATCAGAAGTGACATGGTTACTGTACATGGCACGACCTAGACCTCAGCTCCACATACTGCTCTCAGCCTCGGTTACTTTTACAAAGTGAACAGTGACGGAGGCCCACCGTGGATGTCCCTGAGAGCCAGAGAAACAGGCCTCGGTGTCCATCACTCTCGCCTTCCCTCCTACTGCCCAACATGCTGCCCCCAACAGCTGCACGGCCCTCTCGCTCATGGGAATTCTTATTTTTCTACTCCGCTGAGACCTCCAAGGAGGTCTGATCACACATCTCCGCGCCTCCCCTTGGCTGAGGGTTCTTTGTAATCCTCAATATCCTGATAAGTAGTAGAAAGGTGTGACCATGTGCCCAGTTCACTGCTGGACAAAACTCATGGGACAAGAGAATCACTTGTGCTTCATGGTTTTGGAAATCATGGCCGGGTCAGGATGACAGTTCACAGCTTCTGACCACCAGTTGTGAGCTAAGTCAAGCCATATGGTACCCCCTCTCCTCCCTGCCAGTCAACCAACCAATCATTGAACTCTCACACTCACACATACAGGAGACAGTAAATGTGCAGTGACTAATATATAGGCGAGCACACAGACCACTGAGGCCCCAAAAGCAAGGCAGCTATTTTATAAAGTTGAGAGGTGGAGAAGAGGAGACTTCCTGAAGGAGAAAAAACAGGGCCTGGGGGAATGAGGGGGTGGTGTGCTTTCTGGGGTGGAGGTAGGTAACTTAGGGACTGCAAGGGTCTGCAGCAGATGCATCCTACTTTTTCCTAGCTAGTCTTGCCCCTCACAGGGACCTCAGGAGACAACCACCCTGGTCACAACTGTGGCCCTCTAAGGACTGTCACATACCCGGGAGGTATCCAGGCAGAAAGTGAGAAGGTAACCACGTGAGAAGGTAACCAGATCCTGCTTATCATCCTCCGAAAAGGAGTCTGTTGGACAGGAGGACCCAGGCCCTCGTGTCTTCACCCAGACAGCAGAGTGATGTGCCCAGGAAGTCTATGAAACAGGTTGGTTGGTGACACCATAGCAGTGGCTGCCTTGTAAAGGACTCAGCTTACAAGTCTGAGGAGCAGTTCCTGTGGCAATGGTTGGTCATTTTCTTGCCTTTCCTCACGAGAGCAGTCTGGGTTGGACAGGCTGATGGGCTCTGCACTCAGCTCAGTGGGAGGCAGGGAAGGCGGAGGGAGAGGGAGGCTGCAGCACACCAGGGGGCGGGAGCAGGTGTGGACCAGCCTCCTCACTAGATCTGCTGGAGAGGTAAAGGCACTAAGCAGATTCCCCAGACACACGGAAGCATTACCCGAGGTGACCAGAGGAGCCTCCAGCTTAGACATGACAGGCGGAGGCCCCAGCAGGTAGAAACTGGGGGCTGGGAATATACAAAGTGTTCCGGTGAGACTGACAGATATCTGCATAGGTCAGCCAACATTTCCAGGATATTTAAATGTCAGTCCACAAACTAGAGCTTGTGCCCAGCCGTAGAGTAGAACAGCTCAAAGCAAAAACAAAAGGAAAAAAGAGTAAAAGAAGCAATTTGGTCACTCAGTAGAGGCACTGGCTCTTACCCACTAGATGTGGGAGTGCAGAGAGGGGCAGGCAGGAGGAAAATGTGGGGATGTGATTCCTACAGGATGGGGACACTTAAGTCCCACAGAGGGACAGGAGTGAGACAGTGGCACTTGAACTCCTGTGGACTCACTGGCCTGAGAAGGGAGCTTTGCAGTGTCAGAGGCCCCGGGGCCACTGTGAGCCACTCCATTGGCGAGGTAGGTAAGCGGCTGGGCTGACTTCAGAGACTCATGGCCTCGGCCCTTGGCAGGCGATGGCCCCGAGGACTCAGCTCTGGGAACTATGCTTTCCTAATACCTGTTCCAGCCCTGGGCCTCCCAGAAACCAAACCTCTACACCCTTTCTCTGGAGGGGCTGCTGGCTCTCAGGGACACCCTGTCGGGAGAACAGAATGGCTAGAAGAGACCGATACCTCCATCTGGCACCACTCTCAACCCAAGGCCTTGCAAAGTGCTCCAAACCCTAATTCCTATCGTAGATGAAGGACGAGGGTACCACAGCCCCACCCCAGTTCACGGGGGATAAAGCGCCTACTTCGGAAATGGAGATGCTCACCATTTAATGAAATGGACCCTCTTGTTTCCTTGAAGAACGACGAACCCAAAAGGAGTGAAGGCCAGAAACGCAGCATTTCCTGACACATCCTGCAACACAGAAAGACTTCTCACTGGGGCGCTGTGGGCGGAGGCTCCAGGTGAGGCACTCGGCTGTAGGCAAGGAGGCAGAGCCGCCCTGGCACTGGTCACGCGTGAAGAGCCTTGCCACTCCCCGGCTGTGTGACAGCACAATACCTCCTGAGACCCGAAGCTCTTTTCCTCGAGTGGTAGATGACAATGGCACCAACATTAGAAAGTTGTCTGGAGCATGTAAAAGAACGCTCGTGCCCTGCTGGTGGAACTGTAAAGCGGTGCAGTTTCTTTGCAGGACAGTTTGGAGGTTCATATTATTATTATTATTATTTTTATTTTTTTATTTTTGGAAACTGGGGATTGAACTCATGACCTCGCACTTGCCAGGCAGGCGCTTATGCCGCTGAGCTAAATCCCCAGCCCAGAGGTTCATATTATTAAACTCAGAGTTACCACCTGTGACCCCCCCATTCCACTCTAGGTGTGTGTGCCAGGGAACTGAAAACGTGTACACAGGAACTAACGCACACATGTCAAGAGCACTATTCACAGCAGCCAAACAGCGGAGAGCCCTGACCCGCTTTGTTGGGCTGCAGCTCATGTCTGTCACCCATAATCGAATGAGAAAGTGGTACGCTGTGGTACAGCAGAACATGGCTTAGCAGTAAAAAGGAATAAAGTGTTGCTACACGGTACACTTATGAACCTTGCAAGCATCACAGCAAGTGAAAGAAGCCAGTTATCAAACATCGGGAGTGGAATAATGACATTTATATGTAATGTCCAGAATGGGCAAATCCACAGAGGCAAAAGATCACTGGTAGCCAGGTGCTGGGGGAGAGATGGCAGAGACTGCTAATGGGCATGGCGATTTTGGGGGGGCCATTAATGAAAACATTCTAAAATTAGATAGCAGGGATGGTTGTATATAACTGAATATATGAAAAGCCAATCTTGCACACTGAAAGGTTAACTTTTATGATATGTGAGTTATATCTTAGAAAGCTGTTATTAGAGAGTGAGAGAAGCAGTTATTAGGTGGTGATCTCTTGACACTGGGCTCCTCAGAGAAGCTTAGCTGAAGAAGTCAGTAGCACCTGGCTGGGGGAACTGTCGCACCACCCCTGAGGTGCAGGGAGCAGCAGAGAGGGGCTCCTGGTTGCCAGGCCTCAGGGCTTTAGCCACTGAGCTTGGGGCTCTGCTGAGCAAGTAGGGAGAGGATTCCAGAAGACGCAGGGCACAGTCAAATGGGAAGACAGGCTCCTGAAGGACGAGGCAGATCGATGCCCACTTGGGGGCTTCCTTTGTCACCAGGGTGCTATGGAGGGAATCTGCCACGTGAGCAGTGGTGGGGATGGCCAGAAAGCTGCCGAGAAGTTGGGCGGCTGTGTCTGGGGAGGGTCTTCTGGGCTGCAGCTCATGCTGCTGTGAATTCAGGACCCTGCTCTCCTCATCTTGCCTTCAGGATGTGCCACACTGGCCCAGATCCTCAGCCTGACGGGTCCAGTGCCCATGGGCCTCACGTCAGGGACACTGCAGGTTTGCCTCAAAGCTGCCTTTTGTAGTCAGGTTTGTAAGAGCGCCAGTGTGCAGAGAGTGTACTCTAGTACACATTTTGTAACCATTCTGGCAAATGTCTGGTTATCACTGTCCTTTCCTCAGGATCTGTCAAGATCTGAGATCCAGACACTTGGCTGCAAGCTCAGTGTCATATAACCTACAGGCACAGCAAATCACTTAAAAATAACTGTGATGCAGAAGCTACGAAGCCACAGGTCTGGGCCTCCTGCTTCTCATCAGTGCTCGGTGGTAGCTATTAATATCTGAGTACCGAGCGCTGCACACGAACACATTCTTGCCAGGAGGTCCGAGACTAGGCTGGCAGAGATGTGGGTCAGGGAAGCAGGGCCTCTGAGGAGAATGGCCGAGAGAGGCAGGTGAGGGAGCAGACTGCCTCAGAGGTAGGCTCTGGGGAGATTTCTGCACACTGTCAGGCCGGACCTAAGGAGGTCCTAGGGCTGTAGGCTTTGAAAGACCAAAGGCAGATTCTAAAGTGGAGACTAACTGCGGGGCAGCGCTCATCAGATTGAGTTGGGGCAGAACGACATCTGTAAGCCAAGGCGATGAGCACGCGCAGAGACAGGGGCCCTGGAAGGAAGAACAGCAGGAAGGAAGGGCGGGGCCTGTGAAGTGTATCTGGCAGTGGGGAGACACAGAGTGACACAGGGAGGAGGTGCGGCTGGTGGTGTGTCCCCCCTTCTCTCTCTTGCTCGGCAGGGGATGGCAGGGAGGGCGTCTGCGTAGGACCCCAGTTCCAGGTGCTCTGGGAGAGCCTGTCAGGTCCAGTCTGCCACATACTATGTGACCACGGACAAGTCCCTTAATTTCCCCAGGCTTCAGGTTCCACAGTGTCACACTGGGTTGGTTTACCTGTTTCATAAGTTATGCATAGTAGGCCCCCAGTAACATTAATGGATGTGTTGTTAAAGCTGCTGTTTGTTGAACTTAATACAAATTCTTTTTATAAAAAGACCTAATGTTCTATTCTTTTTTCCCCTGCTGTTGACAGTTCTAAGTTGTGCTAGTTAGGAAATGAGTGTGTGAAAGAAGAATAAGAAAAGAGAAGTCAGTCAGTGTTAAGGCACCATGGAGAAGGGGCTGCTGATTAGGCTGATTAGGACTCTGAAGCGAGTGCAGGAGGAGAAACCAGAAGCTGGGACCCAGGGAGACCTGGGAGTGGTTTGCTGCTGGCCTCCCTCCGGCCAAAGCGAAGGGAAGAGAAGGGCTGGTGCAAACTCCTGAGGGCGGCCTCCTGGTGAAGGCAGCACTGGAGTTGAGGGCAGCAGCTGGAATAAGGTGGGGCTGAGCCGGAATGGGGTGAACTGAGAATAAACCCTGATGAGAAACCATAGCCCTGCAGTAACACTGGCATCTTCAACAGTGCTGACCCACTCTCATCTGAAGAAGCAATTCTCCAAAGCACTGCATGCACCAACACTCGAGGGCCGCAGAAAGACCCCAGGACGTGGGGACTGGTAGAACCAAGGGCAGAAGAAGGCTGCTTGTCTGTGGCTTGTGAGGCTCAGCATGAGTGACAGGCAACTAGAGAAACCCAAATGGAAATGAGGTGGAGGCGGTAGTGTGACCTGTGACTATCAAAAATGAAGTTCTTGGTGGAAACCACCTGAGAGGTTTAGGTCAAGTTCTTCATTTCGGCAGTGAATCTGAGGGCGCTCCCCCAAGGGGAGGAAAGTTGCCACACATCCTCCTTGTCCTGCTCCTTGAGGTCAGGAACAACTTGTCAAGATAGAGCAAGGGGTTCTTTTTCGCTTTCTGAGATAGGGTCTTGCTATGTACTTGAAGCTGGCCTTGAATTCACTATGTAATCCAGGCTGGGCTTAAACTCACAGTGATCCTCCTGACTCAGCCTCCCAAGTGAGGGGGGATTATAGGTGTGTGCCACCATGCCCTGCAGTTTTGTGATGTAATTCAGGTTCTGCTGAAACTAATTCTTAAGAGCAGATGTACGGGTGAATTTATATTAAATTTTATATGATGATTCTAGAAATCTTACAGGTCTGTGTCTTCTCTGTTATCAGAATTGGCAGGGAACCATGCTTAGTTCCTAAATACCATCTCTCCAGAAGACCATGAATGGTAACTGAAAAAGCGTAGCCCTGAGACCCTGCCGGCTCTGGTGTGACTTGCAATACTATCCTCAGCAGTAACTTCAAGCAGGTTAGCTCATCCCCTCATCTCCTTTACTATCCACCTTCAGAGGCCCAAATGAGGGCGAGAATACCTTCCTGGTAGTGACGTGGTAAAGATTAATGAGATCACGCATGTGCCAGGCACGGGCAGGCTTTCAGTAGTGGGACCTTCGAGGCTCACAGTGGAGGCTGCTGTGGGCTGGGTGTCTGTGATGTGGTAGCTACTCCTTGAGCGTGAACAGGGTGGCCCATCAGTTGGCCACAGGAGCAGGTTGCAGGCGATCAGGGCAAATAACCAGCCTCAGGACCGGCTTGGCTGAACTAGACGGCACGCTGTGAGTGGGCAGAGGAGGGCAGGGCGGGCCAGAGCAGCGAGGGGCTGCACTCTCCTCTCCACAGCTGATGGTCGGGCCATGGGAGCCATGCGCAGTTTGGAGTCAGGAGAGCTCCAGTTGCCCCCACTGGGCTTATTGGACTTCCTCCTTTTGGTCCCAGGACCAGGTAAGGACATTCATACAGAAAGAAACCATCAGCATGAGGACAGGCGGCAGCTTCTTAATCAGTCCAGGAGAACAGAGCCCGGCCAGTGTTGTTCTGCTCTCATTTAATTATCAGAACGATTCTTCCTCTTCTGGCCTCCCTAGAGCTGCGTGCCCCAGATTCTCTGGGCCCAGTAATTGCCTCTCTGCTAATAGAAATCATCAGTATTTATTACACCAAGTGCGCCTTAGGAACATTAAGCGGAGTGCTTGGTAGCACATCAGTGAAGTGACTCTACTTAGTGATAAGAGGAAAGGCTCTCTCACTGCTCTGCCTGCTTGGGAGGGGAGGGCTGAGGAGGCCACTGCCGGAGCCCAAGGAGAGCTGCCAGAGGGCTGCGTGTGAGACGAGGCCCAGGGCCCTGGAACACAGGATGGAGGCCCAGTGATAATGGCTCTCAGCTTCTCCTGGGGGGTCTCCCTGGCTGCGTCTGTTCTGTGTAGGATTTGTACCCACAGGAAGCAACTTGTGCCAGCTTCCAGGGCCTTGTGACCTCTGAGTCTTTTCATTTATAAACCAGGATGCATGACATTACCCCCCAAGGCTGGCCGAGGATTCAGGGAGAAATGCCAGAAGTGAGAACTCCACGGGGCCAGCTGTGGAAAGGGGACCACACTCTGCCTCCCTGTCTCCCTCCTTTTCCGGGGTTGGCGCTGTGACATGGGACTGGATCATACATTGGGTGCAGACGCTGGTTCCTCTCCAGCTCCCCTGTGTTCATGATGGAAAAACTCTTCAAAGTCACAGCTGAGCCAGGAGCCCACAGTTCTGGGCTACATGTGGGTTTGTGCTGGATATCAGGCTGGCTGCCACAACACTTGTGTTCCAGGTACCTCTGAGCAATGGTGGAGAGTCCTATCTACCTCAGTCAGTTGTCACACTCAGGTCACTGCCTATCTACCTGCATGTGCGATCTCAAGGGCAGGTTTGGACCCAAAGAGGTGACCTGGCATATTAGTTAAGGAGCAGAACATATATTGAACACCCACTGTGTACTTACCCACAGGCAAGGAAAGTAAGGCTTGGAAGTCTCAAAAGGCCCCAGTAAGAAGGACACCAGGACTTCAGTGTAAGGCCAGCTGCCTCCCAAACTCTCTTTACTCCCAGAAGTGTCTGAGCAATGCAGTGGTTCACATTACTTCTGTTTTGGGGACATCATTTAGGAAGCTTTGCTAACTTGTAACTATCAATACATCAGTTTCTTGGTGGAAACAGGCATGGGTGTGTTTTCTGGCATTGTGGCCCCAAGCTCCCAGGGGTTATCTGGTAGTGGACTGTGCTGGTGGGAGGGAGCTGTGAGGCAGGGGCAAAGGGCAGGGTCTCCGAGTGCCAGCAAGGCTCATACTGAACCCCAGGCAAGGCCAAATCACCGTCAGCTCACCTACGGGCCCACGGAGACGCTGCTTTGTTCCCTTTTCGCTGTGCTCTTAGTTTTTATTCTATTTGTTATGCCCTGAATTGTGTCCCTGCCAAATTCCCATGCTGAAGTCCTAACCCCGAGTTCCCCTGAATGTGACCATATTTGGAAACAGGGTCTTTATAGAGGTTATAAGGCAGGGTCACTAGTGTGGACCCCACCTACTCCAATACAGCTGGTGCACTTAGAAGTGGGACCATCTACACAGACAAGAGCAGAGGGAAGACAACAGGAAGACCCGGGGAGGGAACAGATGCTCTCCTCAGGGTCTCAGAAGCCACCAACCCTGAGCACCTTGGTGTCACACTTCTAGCCTCCAGAACAGAGACAGTCTTTGTTGTTTAAGCCACCTAGTTTGACACTGGGTTCCCGCAGCCCTGGAGAAGGAATATATCATTCTTGTAATTTTTCCTTGAAACTGACAGCGTCCCATCACCTATCAGATAGAAAAGGTTGTGTTGGCTGGTGCTGTCTCCTTTAGATCAGCTGGAGGCTGGTTTTATTTGTGGTGGGGGGAAGAAAGGTGGGAGTGTGGAGAAGCTTAGTCAGAGACCAGAGGTGTTGAAGCAACAGGTATGGGGGATGCAGTGGAGGGATGTGGCCAGCGAGACAGGAAGAGGCCGCAGGCTTCCATGGCTCGGCAGTGACTGGGGGCTGCCCTGCACTTCTTTCTGAATGCCAGGCATGTGTGAGTAATTATAGGGGTTTGCCAGGGCCCAGCTTCTCCAGCTAGTGCCCGCCTCCCGCTCTGAGGCATGTAATGGAATTAAATGTGAGTCGATGCAGTTCTGTGTGTTGACTTATACAACGGCAGTCAATAAAAGCCACTCTTGGGATAAAACTAGATTATGGGTCAAGAAGGGTGGGCAGTTGCCAAGCCGTCTCTGATCATTCTCTGTGGGGCACCTTCCACATCCTCCTCTTCATTTCCACTAAATTACCCGTGCTGCCAAAGTGGACCCTGTGTTTTGGATTTGTTATTTAGATTGACTTTGCCTCAGATCCTCTGATGCTGACGCGCTACCGTGAAATTATGCAGCATGTAAGTTCTCGTCGTGAGACACTTTCTCTGGTGTCCCTCACGGGAAAAGCCACTCCCACACACATGGCATGGGGCCGTGGCCCACAACCCAGCTCTTCCCAAACGCTCTCACCTTACAGGGGTGAGGATCCACCCCGTAGGTCTCCAGTGTCTGTGCTTTTCTCAAGAAGTTCAGCTCTGATGTTGCTGGTGTTTGACCACTGGAATAAGGAAAAGGATGATTTTAGGGCTGCGCACTTCCACAGGTCCCACCCCCAACCCCACCCCGATGTAAATGCTATTAAGAGCCACACGCCTCCACTTTTCTAGGATGTGCTCCCTACTTGGTTCTAAAACCAGCTTTGGAGTTTCGAGTCTAGGCCAGAACGCACACGTGTTTGGAGCAAGGCCATGGGAGGAGTCGCCCAGGCTCAGCGTGTACCGTGAGGAGCAGTGGGGGCTGTGGAGGAGCAGGCAGGGCCTAGCCTGCTAGATATCGTGCTTTTACACAAGCCGGAAACACCGATTTTGTGGTACTGCACGATTTTTAACTCTGGGACAAACAAAATCTATGACTGAAACCCATAGATATCTTGTCTGTGATCTGGCAGAGACTAAAACACAAGATGGGGCCAGGACTCCTTGCTGGTGCCTCCCGCCCTGTTCCTTGACCAGGGGGAGTATGGGCGTGGACAGGCCCGCTGCAGCCACCTGGAGAGCACTGCCTCACCCCTTCCCCGCTGCCCTGGCAGATGGGCTCTGACAGACACGAGGCTCGTTCACTGCGAGGAGGGCGGGCAGGCCGCGAAGTCAACAGCGGCGCAGGCTGTGTGCTAGATTGAAAATGCTCATTTCTGACTTTATCATTTGCCTCCAGGGATATGGCAGGGCAAGAAGACAAGCCCACCTAGAGCAAAGCAGGCCCAACTCCCTCTGTGTCCCCTGCGGAGACCTCGATCATGTGCTTCTACCCGCTGAAGACACAGCCTGGGCCCTCAGAGTTGAGAGAGGAGATGCAGACAGATTTCTACACATTGAAGGTGAAGCTAGGAGTTGGGTATTAATTTCTTCTGATACAGATCTGCCAGTGAACCCCAGCCCAGGGGAGGTCCTGGGAAATGCTGTGTGGCAGGTAGAAGGCACAGGCCCCCAGGGGCCACAGCACCGTGTCTTCCAGGTCCCTTGTTTGGAGGGTGGTGGGCCCTATGGGCTCATTTCTCCCCTGAAGTCTGCCCAAATCTCCAGGGCCATCAAGGCAAGCATTTCTTATAGGACTACCTGCCTGGACTAGGACTGTGCTTGCTATTTTCTTTTATTTTTTTGTTACCAGGGATCGAACTCGTGATTTCACACTTGCCAGACAGGTGCTTATGCCGTTTAGCTAAATCCCTGGCCCTGTGCTTACTA
This sequence comes from Dolichotis patagonum, assembly GCA_004027295.1. Taxonomy (NCBI): domain Eukaryota; kingdom Metazoa; phylum Chordata; class Mammalia; order Rodentia; family Caviidae; genus Dolichotis; species Dolichotis patagonum. Next base: position 89,596 of record PVJX010002783.1, read on the forward strand.
TTATGACATCTAAAACAGTCTCAATAGTTTCAGTACACTGTGCCACCCTCTTCTGATTTTTTAAAAGACAGAGTCTCATTATGTCTCTGGCTTATAACTCACAGCAGTCCTCCTGCCTCAGCCTCCTGAGTGCTGGAATTACAGGTGTGCAGTACGCTACTTTGAACAAGACCCTACAAAAGTTCATGTATGTTGGGATTTTTTTTTTTTTTTTTTGAGACAGGGTCTCACTATGTAGCCCAGGCTGGTCTTGAACTCATGGTGCTCCTCTTGCCCAGCCTCCCGAGTGCTGGGTTACTGTGCGCACCACCATACCTGGCCAGCCATGTATTAGGATTTTTGCCACAAGGGGTCACTATTTCCTCACCACGATAGGAGGGACCTGTGAGCCTGCTTTCCTGTCCTGGAAGAGGGGTGAAAACACACAGGATGCCACCTCGATGGGCCTTCACTCCCCTGGGTCAGGGGCTGGTGCTGCTCAGGCAGTGATTGAGGGTCTGTTTCCAAAGCCTGAGGTGGCTTTGGGTCTCACTCGGTAAAGCCTTTCTTTGCATCTTCCTGAAGGTTTTTTTGGGGGAAAGAGGGCGGGAGAGGAACTAGTTTAAGTTTAGTATTAGAATACAGTCCTTCTTTAGAACAGTAATACGCCAACATTCCTGAAGATTAAAAAGCTAACGACACTCCACTGCAGGGACCTGTGGCCTTCATACCACAGGGGAGGTGGGAGCTGTGCTCTAGGGTGGTGACAAGGGGCAGCTCGGTGGTCTCTTCAGGCCTGTCAGAGGCCTGAAGGGCTGAATGAGTGCCATTCCGAGGTACCTGCACGTTCTGGGGAACTAAGAGAAGCTGGGGAGGACAGCCTCCCTGCTTGAGGCCATCTCTCCTCTTTGTCCTTTGATGCAGGGTCAGGGCCTCCAGGTGGGTACCTAGGGTGAGCTGTGTAGTATGGAAGACACAGTCTCCAAACCAACGTGCTTTTGGGGGAGCCCTGCATCTCTAGGTTGGGGCCAGCCCTGTGCAGTTCATCAGAAGTCACTTCTTACCTGTCACAGACTGACGATAGATGTCTGTCACTTTTTACATCCCTGCTCAACCGTTGTCTTTTTTTCTCTCCCTCTCCCTCGTTTTGTGGCTCCGGGGATTAAACCCAGGGGTTTACCGGTGCTAACCAAGGGTTCTACCACTGGGCTACATCTCAGCCCCTCCTCCCCTCGCTGCTGGGGGTTGAGCCTAGGGCTTTTTGCATGCTAGGTAAATGCTCTTCCATTGAGCTGCACCCTTAGCTTCTTTTCCCCCTTTCTTTTAAGTCTTTCCTTTCCTTTTCCCTAGTTCATGCTTTTCTCCATATCTCTATTTATCTTAGTGAAGCAAACACCCCTGACAGGCCAGTCCCTCTCAGTTTCCCTGCAATACAACTTCTCTCTTGCCTTACACTGCAGCCTTAACCATTCTTCTGGAGCCCACAGGGCTTGGGGGTGTACGGCCAGTGGACACTGAAAATGGTGCACCCCGGGATCAGGAAAGCCCGGGGGCCACCACGCTGTGTTAGCAACTACAAGAGCAGAGAACACAGCACAGGGCCGTGGCTTAGTGTCCCAACCCTGAAGGGACTGTCACGCACCTGAGTTCTGTCTTGTGGATCTCAGCAATTTTCCTTTCCAGCTTCTCTGAATGTTTAGGAAAAAACTGGAACTTGGAGCTGTAGCCTTCAGGGTGTTTCCCTGGGTCATAGTCTCCAATCTCCGCTTTCGAAAGTAAAGAAGAAAATAATTGTGGAGAGAGATGAAACACCATTGGCAAAGCAAAGCAAGATTCACACACAGAGCAGCATCCCCAGTGCGCATCAGGTTTAGAAAGGCAGTGACCTGAGCAGAGGGCTAGGCCCTCAGCAGTGCGGCCACCTCTGTCCTCTCAGGTGTGCCCACTGGATCGATGTTCAAATTTAAGTTGCGAGCCAGAAGAGCTGACTTGTATGCTGAGGTCACCACAAATAAACCTGCAGTAAGAGGACTACGGTCCTCGAGCTGGTCCCGAGACAGGGGCCGGGACCAGCGCTCTGTGTGGCAGGAGGAAGCAGTAAGCTTGATCAGGAAGACAGACCCTCCTGGGCCTGGGTCGTGTCAGGAGTCTAAATCTGATTTCCAGGATTTTAGCAAGGACAAAGCCAGTTGATGAACGTGTCATGGTCCAAGAGAATGTCACCCTCTGTCCAAATCACCCCGATGAATACATTTTAATGTCCACCGAAGGCAGAACAGGTGCGGGGACCCTGCCAGCAGCCCAGCCACTGGGAGACGGGCTGCGCCAGTCACTGTTGCTGCGCTCAGGAGCGCCAGGGGCTAAGGCTGCTTTCTCAGTGCCTTGTCGGCGGTTGGGCACAAGGCTTCTCCTCCAGCCATTCACAGAGAAAGCTCATCCCTAACACAGCTGGGGGGCTCAGATCCGTGACCTCGGGGAGGGCCGTGGGCCTGCTCCACCGTCAGTGCTCAGGCCAGAAGCCAGCTTTCCCTGGGAAGCGCTTCACAGGGCATTTGCTGGGTGTGATAAAGGGAAGGAGGATGTTCCAGCTGCTCTGTGGTTACCCTCTGTCCTGCCCTGGGGGAGCCATGCCACTTCAAAGGAGGCGGGCGTAAAGGTCAGCAAACACACCCTCTTCTCAGGGATAAATACTGTGCTTGTGGCTTGTGCTTTTTTTTTTTTTTAAATTACAAATCTACTCATGGTGTCATCTAAATTATGAGGGAATTTTTATTGTTTAGCAAAAGACTAAAGCCTTCCCCTGAAATCTTGGATACCTTTTGAATCTTGGAGTTACCTATTTTGATTTTATTTAGAAGCCACCAACTGGAAAATATCAATGTTGGACACTAAAGAAAAAAAATGAGAAGAAGAATTTAATGTGATCATTACAGAAGATTGAGGGAAGGACTAGTGTTTAAAATTGCAGTTAGCTCAGACCAGGTATTGTTTTTAAAAAGCAAAGGGGCATTTTTGGGGACCTTAAAACTGTCAAGCACCAGCCAAACTTCCATGTTGTTGATTTTAAAAATAAGAGTCTCAGAAGTTAAAATGGCAAGGACTTACCGTCACTTTTTTTTTTGGTCATTTTTGAGACAGCTTCACTATGTAGCAGTTCAGGCTGGCCTTGAACTCATTTTGTAGTTTAGGCTTACCTTGAACTCACAGCAATCCTTCTGCCTCAGCCTCCAGAGTGCTGGGGTGACAGGTGGTGTGCACCACCATGCCCAGCTTGACTTTTACTTTTTTTTTGTCTTTTTGAGACGGGGTCTCGATATGTAGTTCAGACTGGCCTCGAGCTCACTTAGTAGCCCAGGCTGGTCTGGTTTTAGTGCTTTGGTCCAGAATGATCCAGTGGTAATGAAAATTTCAAGCCAGGACTAAGAAGTTGAGCAAGTGGCACTTAAGCATCCTTAGCACTTGATGAAAGGAGAAAGAGATCGTGAGAGGTGCATCGTTCTCATACTGCTTTCAAGGAAAAAGTCCACCTGCACATGTAAGGCTCAAGGCTTTCTTATTAGCTGTCCGGAACGGCGCTTGTTACTTTGAAACTTTTCAACATTGAGCGAGCACTCTGATCTGATGGTCTTTAAAATAGATGCCAGAGTGCCACAGGCTTCACGTCTCTGAGATTAGTGTAAGAGGCTGGGACTAAATTGATTTCGATTACTCTCTGGAGTATCAGTACTGTTACCAACCAAGAGGACAGGGCAAGTCCCCAACACAGGCAGAAGGCCTTAGAAGGGCTGATAATGAGGCCTCAGGTAAGGGGGAAGATTCGGAGCTCAGCGCTTTCTAGCTCTAGGGAATCTCGGCAAAATCCTTTTACTTGGTTCTGCTTCAAGCTGGATACGTTTAGATTCAAGAGGTAGTCGTCTACGGACTGAAATAATGTAATCAGTACTTAGCACGAAAAGTGAATTTATCTTATCAAAAGTCATTACCTTGAAGGATGTAAGCTGCTAACAAGGCAGCATCAGATGTTTTACAGAGGAGGCGGCCATGGTAGAGATCCCTTTTGATCTGTAGGAAGACTAAATACCTGGAGAGAAAACAGAGTAAACTGGAAAGCATTTCTTTGATTGCTTTAAAGACATAAATATGTAATGTAAGCCTATCAAAATCTTTGTCATTAAAAAAATTCTCAAAACATACTGTACAACAAATACATTTTCCATTTCCCTGGAGACTTTTTATAATACATTTTGCTTTGAACTGATTTGAGGTTCAATTCAAAGCAACTTGTCAGTTTCCTTCTGTAGCTCAAAATAGAAATGGCTCTTGCTTGTAAAAGCACTGTCCCCCAGGGCTGGCATTTGGAAGGAACCTGGTCCATTCAGTGCCATAAGAAACGGGCAGACTGGACCTCTTGCTGTCTTGGTTTCTGAAGTGAACATCAGTAGAAAGAACTGGCCCAAGGATGAGTTTGGCCTCACCTCTCAGAGGGGGCCTGCTGCAACTACTGTCAACTACGGCAGAGGTCAACCACACCTCTCCAAATCTGGACGAGGTATAGGAAGAGGCACTGGTGAAGGAAGCACAAACACTTAGCAGAAACCTGTGGCCAGCATCTCTTCAAATACAGACAGCCTGCCTCAGATGGAGGCAGCCTGTTAAGAATGACAGCTGAGAGTAGCTGGTGTGTGGGGGTCTTCCTGCCTGCCAGTCTAGTGTTACATACTTTACATTTGAGATCTCATTTAATTCTATCAGAACACTTTGAGAAATCATTGAAAACTATAACACAAGGACATCAACAGGCACTATTATTATGCCCACTTCTGCAGCTAAAGCTGAGGCTCTTGTGATTTTCTCATGGACTCCAGACTAAGAGGCTGAGCCTGGATTCAAATTCAGGACTGTTGGACCGATGACCTGGGCTCTTAATCCCTGCATTATTCCACCCTCCTGACACGAAGTTGGATGGACTCAGTCCTGGTCGAATGGAGTTGAAGACTCTCCATGGAGAAATACGCTCATGAGAAGTGTGACTGCTGAAGGTAACAGTCTCTGTCTCTTAAGAAGAGCACACCTGCGAGACGGTAAGGCACATCAAGTGCTTGAGCGGGTCCCTTCCTATGGCGGCTCCTTGGCTGGGGATCATCTGTAGTGATTTCAAATATGTCCCTAGATTCTTTGACCCTCTATGTTTTCTTCTGACTATGGTCTGGACTTAGTGACCTGGTCTCTCTCTCCTTCTCTCTCTCTCTCTCTTTCTGGCCTCTGATCTGGAATGCCTGGGATCTTTCTTGGAGCAGGAGCATGCTTTGCAGATTTCCCTAATCCATGAAGATTTCCAGAAGCAGAAGGAGGTTCCTGGTTTTAATGTTTTCCTTGGAAGGTGTGTCTTTACCTTGTATATATTTTTTTCTATTAAACAACGCATTCAGGTTTAGCAAAATATACAAGTACATATAAGCAGATTAGTAATTACTTAGCATGGTGCTTTCTGATTACAGATGATTCTTAGCTCCATTTTTATTTCTTCATTCTTCTGTTTCAAATTCTGACTTTTTTTTATCTTCCCCTTTCATACAATTGCTCAATATTCTGTAAGTGGTACTTCTGGTCTGATAATTAGCGTGCATTCTTCGTTTTGTTTTTTTCAGTTTCAGCTTCACTTCTCCCTGAGCTTCACATACTCATTAGTAAGACCTGTCAAATGATGACTTCCATATTTCCCCTCTTCAACATTAACCCTCTTGGTGTAGCTCTGCCAGCTGCTATCGCTCTCTTGCTGTTTGCTGGGTTTCGGTGGAAGCTGCTGATTCTTGTGCCTTCACCCTACCTCTGGGCCCCACCAAACCCTGACAGGACATGCAGATTTCTGAGCTGCTCCGCACCAACTGCCTTGATCCTAACAGAAGTGAGTGTCTGCCTTCTGAGGCCTGGCTGCAGAATGATGTGACTTCTTCTGGGGTGTCTCTTTCAGGACCTGGGCTCTGCTTGGGGATGCTTATTTTGCCCAACAGGAAGGTCTGTGTGGTGAGGAATAGATGCCTTTTGCCAAGAGCCAGCAAGGAACTGTGGTCTTTGGCCAACAAGTGCACCGTATCGGAAGTGAATCCTCCACCCCAGTCAACCCCTGCGATGACTGCAGCCCCAGCCAAATCACCCAGCCAAGCTGCTCTTGCTTTTCCAACCACACAAACCCTGAGATACAGAATAATTAGGAAAGTAGTACCATTTACAGCAGCATCCCCAAAAGTCAAGCACTTAGGAATGAACCTAACCAAGGAAATGAAAGACTTCTACAATGAAAACTACAGTACAAGGACAGCAAAAAAACAGAAAGATATCCCATTCCTGGACAGGTGGAACCAAGAGTCAAAATGGCCATATTTCTAGAACTGTCATACAGATTCAATATAATGCCAATCGAAATACTAATAGCATCCCTCAAAGAACTAGAGGAAACAATCCTAAAATTTATATGGAACCAGAAGAGACCCAGAATAGCAAAAGCAATCCTGTTTAACAAGAGCAAAGCAGGAATCACACCCTGAATTTCAAGTTATAATATGAAGCCGCAGTGACAAAAACAGCATGGTATTTGCACAAAAACAGACAAGTAGATCACTGGACAGAATAGAGAATGTAGAAAACCCAGGCACATTTAGCTGTCTGATCTCTGGCAAAGGGGCCAAAACATGCACTGGAGGAAAGACAGCCTCTTTAATGAACGATGCTGGGAGAACTGACTAGCCACGTGCAGAAGAGTAAATCTAAACCTATATAGCTAACCATGTACTAAATGAAAATCAAACTGGATCAAAAAACTAAATGTTAAGACAGAAACAACCTGCTGGAAGATAAAATGGGTAAAACTCTTGGAGACATAGGCATAGGCAAGAACTTTCAGAACAGAACCCCAATAACACCAAGGATCAACAAATAAGATTGTAACAAGTTAAAAAGCTTTTGCGCAAGGGAAATAATCAACAGAATGAAGAAACAACCTACAGAATAGGAATATCCCCCTCCCCCGCAGCTAGACAGAGAACTAATATCCAACATGTATAAAGAAGTAAAAAAAAAAAAAAAAAAAGCAGACACTTCCTAAATAAAAGACTAAAAAAATGGGCAACTGAAATAGATACTTTTCAGAATAAGTACCAATGTGCAATAAATACGTGAAAAAAATGTTCAGCATCTCTGGCCAGTAGAGAAATGCAAATTAAAACACACTGAGATTTCATCTTACTCCAGAAAGAATAGCTGCCATCAAGAAGTCAACTAATAACAAATGCTGGTGAGGCTGGGGAGGAGGAGCTTCTCTGTTGTCAGTAGGAATGTAAACTAGTATAACCACTAAAGAAATCAGTATGAAGATTTTTCAAAAATCTAAAACTGGAAATTCTGTTTGACTCAGCTATTCCCTTTTTAGATATCTTCATGAATAAAAGACCTCTATGCATACCATGTTTATAGCAGCACAATTTATAATAGCTAAAGCTTGGAAGTGACATATATGTCCATTGATAGAGGAATGGATAAAGAAAATGTGGTATTTACACACCATGGAGAACTACCGTGCCATAAAAAAGGATAAATTGAGTCATTTGTAGGAAAATGGATGTACGCTGAGCCCATAATGTTAACTGAAATCAGACACACAAGCTTAAATGTCACATGGTCTCTCTAAGAAATGCAAAATATAAATAAAGAACAAAATAAAAGATAGTAGGAAACAAGAAGATAGATCTTTTATAAATGGGAATGGGATCAAGAGATGGAGAGAGGAAGAGGGGAAAGGGAAGGGAGAAGAAAAAAATAGAGGGTTGTTACGGACATGTACCAACTGCCCATGAGGAATGTAATCATTATGTACTGCAAACATGTACTGATAAAAAATAAAAATTGAAGAAAACAAGCAAATGAATGGACAAATAAATAAATGAAACTCTGAGGGAATAAATGCTTGTTGCTTGAAGCTACGCTTCGTGGCGCTATGTTAGACAGCTATTGATGACTGCAGCATTCCTGCAGGAGGAGCGGGACTGTAGCAAGATTCCCTTAAGTTCACTGATCTGAACTAAAGTCAGACCCTTCTCAGGCCACTGGAGGTTTCCCTTGCTTCTGTTTTTAATTACTTAAACTTTTTAAAAATTTTTGACTTTTTCCAAAGAAAATGATTTTTATTGGTACACTTTAGGCATAACCATCACATTTATCATAGGTAACTTGTACCTGTACATGATATAACTTGATTCTTCCCCCCCATTCCTTTGTTTTCTCTTCAATCTCTCTTCTCATTTACAAAACCTTTGCTTTCATTTTTTCCTTCTTTTCTCATTTTTAAAAAACTTTTCTCTTCCTTCCTTTTCCCCTCTATTTTTGACTTTTAGAGACAGGGTCTCACTATGTAACTCAGGCTGGCCTTGAACTCGTATCCTCCTGCCTCAGCCTCCTGAGTTTTGGGATTATAGCCATGTGTCACCATGTCCTGCCTGCTTCTATTTTTATGCTGAAGAATAAAACAGGAGCCCTGTGCACTCGATTATGTGAAACACCCAGAGAAATGACACTACTGATGGCACAGCCTCCAGGAGCAGGGAGGAAAGACTACTAGTAGGAGATGCTAAGAGCTTTGGCCTTAGATCGCTGAGCAATTCACAAGCAGAATGAAGGTGCAGTCTAGCCCCTCAGTTCCTCAGGCCTTGTGCTCCAAGTGTGGCCCACATCTCTGCAGTATCCTGGCAGCTTTCTAGAGAGACAGAATATTAGGCCATCTATACCTGTGCTCTTTCACAAGATTCCCCAGGGTATCTGTATACAGATGAAAATTCAAGCAGCACTGCCCTAAGACAGTTCAAAAGCATCCTTCTAACCACAGCAGTCTAAAGGGAAGGTGAGTGAGTATGGTAGTGTGGAAGTTAAGAATGCTTCCCTGCCCTCCCACCAAACCCACTCTGTCCCCCAGTGCTTGCCAAGAAAAACTGGAGGAAAAAAAATGTCATGCAGAGTGAATAATTAGGATGATCTACCAAATGTAGCTTGTCTTCACTTTGCTTCCCACAGGGAAATGCCACACGGTGCGTGGGAGAGAGAGTGAGTGCGCACTTCTCTGCCTCTCACTGCCCCAACTCCTACTGCCTCCCTCAGGCTTTGGCAGGATGTGGACATCCTGGGCCCTTCCTGAGCACTCTGGGGCTTGGAGGCATGCGCCACTTTTCCCAGAGTATTCGACTTGGGTGTCCAAAATTCAGGGGTGATCTCTGTGGCACAGAGGAGGACCTGGTCCTGGGGGAGCGTGTCAGAGTCAAGAGCAGGGGTGCTGCTGTAGAGCTGCTCATACCCCCACTTCAAGGGAACACGCCTCTCTGGGAGAACCACTGTGCTCACGGGGTGTCCTTCAGGAGGGGTGTGTGGCAGTGGCCTCAGGGACGCTGGAATGGAAACAAAGATCTTCATTGGGGTTGGGAGGGTTCCTTGGGGCTTCTGGGGATAGGATAGCTACAGGGAACACAAGGGTAAGCCACACTGCATTCTTAAGCAAGGCACAGCAAATGGAGAGGGAAAGGGAAGGAGGACAAGTTGAAGAAACACACTGTAGTCTACAGAGGACAAGAAAGAATGAGCTCAGAAAAGAATCTGCCAACGGCTTCAAGGGTCTGAGGCCACGGTGCCCTCCGCTGAGTTTTCTGTTTTGGTTAGTAAGGAGATAACCAATGACTGGGAGTTGCTGGTCATGAGACTTCTTCCCATTATGACTCATCTCACATGCTTAGACCCACTCCCAAGACCCTGGCACTCCTCACCCCCTCGACCCTGAGGAAGAGTATCTTGCCACCAGAGGTCCATCATCATCAGGGGCACTGTGTGCTGCCCCATGGGGGATCTGCATGTTGGCTGAGAACAGGACTCACAGCTGAGGAGACAGAAGTCCAGAGATGTGAGGGACTTGTCTGAGGTCACCCAGCAGAGTTCAGGCCTCTGTGCTTTCCAACCTGTGGTAATTCAGTCTGTTGTCAAATTAGAGAGAAAGCCTCCTAAACAAGGCAGAACTATTGATCATCAGAGGGAAATGTTTATAGGCCCAAAGGAGAGATCAGACTTACTGTAACAAACTTGCTTTTAGAGAAACTCTTTTCTTTGTCTTTTAAACTTTCTTTACCTTCTTCTGGCCCCCAAAAGGCTTTGCTTCATCTGATTGATTGACTGATTGTCTTTTTGAGACATGGTTTCACCATGTACTGCAGGCTGGCCGCCAACTCAGAGATCCTCTAGTGCTAGGATTACAGGTGTTCACCAATATGCCCAGCATTTCTTTTTTTAAAAAATTTTTATCTTTAAATTTTTTAGTACTGTGGATTGAACCCAGGGCCTCTTCACTGAGCTACATCCCAAATCATTTGTTTAAAACTTGGAGACAGGGTCTTAGTAAGTTGCTAAGTTGACCAGGATGGGCTTGCACTTGGGGTCTTTTTGTCTTAACTTTCTAGGGTGCTCAGATTACAGGCAGGCACCAACATGACTGGCTACTATTTTTATTTTACAGCTAGTGTTGTCCTAAATGCATGGGAGTATGAAACGGGTCAGAATGGGTGAGAGGCTGAAAGACAGCCAAGGAAAACCTGAGCTCTTCTGTATCATGTACACCTACTTCTGTGAATACTGGCTTCGCCATGGTGCTTTTGGGTATCAGATGGTGGGGCTGAAGCCATAGGTGTTTCTAGAATAAAAGGGTCTGTGCTCTGGAATGCACTGGAGGCTCCTGGAGAATTTTTTGCAGAAGATCCTTTGGTTCCACTTTTCCTCCAGTAGATTCTTCACCACTGGCTTCCTCCACTTCCTACTGTCCATTTCTTATCATTATGTTTAGTATGTCTTCCTCCCCTAGATGAGGCTGCAAGCTCTTTTAGAGCCAGAGACCATATTTTATTTACATTTACTATTCTTCTAGAAAGCCTATACATCCTGTGCTTATCCGTTCCTCCATTTACCCACCCATCCCCCATCCATCCTCCATCTAGTTCTGACACTTACTGTGTGTGCGAGGCACGATCACTAAAGCTGAGAATAATATATCATAGTGTCTACTCTTTTGGAGCTAACATTTGGTGGTGGTAAGGGAAGAAATGACAAAACAATAAATCAAAATGATGATGATGACTTATATTTATTGAGTATATTCTCTGTGCCCCATATTAACTGCTTCACATGAAATCTGTCATTTATTTATTTATTTTTGAAATCTGTCATTTAATTCTTCCAACTCTATGCCATTTTTGTCCCTGTTACATAGATGAGGACTCTAAGTGCTTAGAGACAGACATTGCTGCTTGCCCTATCACACAGCTAGAGAATGATTTGGGGTTTGAACCTAGGTCTTTCTGTTTTCTTAGCTTGAGGGTTGGCAAATGATGGTCCACTATCCTACTTTCCAATGAAACAAAGCTTTCCTGGAACACTGCCCTGTTCGCTCATTTATGTGCTATCCAGGGCTGCTTTCACACCATGACAGAACTGAATGGCTCCACAGAGACTGTGTGGCCCAGGCCTACAATACTTACTATCTGGGCCCTTCATAAGGAAAGTTTGCCAGTTCATCTTTGCCTAACCTAGGCCCACATGAAGTTCACTGAAATACCAAATGACCTAATGACTCCATTTGCTAGTGAATGACACACTCATGCATTTTCATAACTCTTTTGAGTGCTTACTGTGTCAGACACTTGGTTTTATCATAAGGAGGGCTCCACTTATGTCAATTTCTTACTCTCACTTGGTCCTTTCAAAAGAGTTCATGTACCTGTAATCATTGTTAAAAACTAAACTCAGTGTCAACCCCCCATTTTCTTGTCTTTGTCTTCAGGGGAGATAAGAGAATCTATTTATTACCTTTAAAATGACAAAAGAAATTAATTAGGACTTGGAAACTAAATTTATCTTCTGAGAAGAATCCAAGAGATAAACTGAAGCGCAGTTCTTTATTCCCTCTTCATTCATCCTCTTCTTCCAGCTTGGTATTATAGGAAGGGAAGAGATAGAGGTGAAATTTAGGACCAGTATCACGAGGAAAAAACACACTTGACAGCTAAATTAGTTTGGCAGCAAGGTGGGATAAAGAGCTCTGAGCCAGGAATGAATTATGGGTATCAAATGAGGCTGGCGCAGGTACCTAGTCTCTTAGTATCCGTAAAGTTGTACATGAGGAGGACATAGCTAATTCCATGATCTCACAGAATGCTCTAGGGAGTAGGAGGCATCAAACTAGAAATAAGACCCAGGCACCCTGAGGATCATACCACTGTCAAGGCTGGGACACGGTGCTCTATAGAAGGTTGCTGAGGTGAAGACTGAGTGGAAGGACAGCAAAAATGCATGCAGATGAAGGGGAGCTCGTGTGCTTGCCAGTAAATTTCAACTGTGCTGACTTGGTAAGGACCTGGTTCTGATTCCTGGCTGTGTTTACATGGACCTGTAATCTATCTGACAGCAAACACATTGAGCCTTTGGTCAGTGCAAAACTCAGAACTGTAAGACCTAGCTGGGTGTGGTGATACCTGCCTATAATCCTAATATCTGGGAGACTGAGAGAGAGGAAAATTTACAAATTTGAGACTAGCCTGGGCTATACAATGAGTTCAAGGTCAGCCTAAACTACCTTACTGCTATAGCAAGACTCTGTCTCATAATCCCATTCCCACTCCCAAAATAAAAAACTGAGAGGTGGGGGAAAAAAGAGTGTAAAACCTAGTACAGTGATTAATTCTAGGATCAAATCTAAGAAGTAGATATGACTATCTGTATTTTATAAGTGAGGTATGAGAGAGGTTAAATATCTTATGCACAAGTCCCATAGCTAAGAAGTAGTACAGGTTGGACCTGAACATTAAGATCTGTGCTGCTTCTTGGGCAGGAGGATCTCTGCATTAACATAATATAGTGACATCTGACTTAGAAAATTGAAGGTCTTTCTCCTAAAGACCAAGATAGCCATGTACCTTTACCCCTCAATCATATTAGAAAACTACATGTTGGAGTGTAGTCACTGACAGATTGCAAAAGTGAGTTAGGTCAACCCCTTTTAGTCCCACTGTTGGTTAGTTTGGTGAAGTGGAAACTGAGCAATCCTGATGGTTGGGGGCAAGAGGTGGCACACCCGACCCTCAACAAAAAATATGTTAAACTTGTTCTGATATGCAGACACAAGTACAAACCTCTGTGACTGCCCTAGTATCAGCACTTTTAATACAGAGGAGGGATTCAAGCTGAGGCAAACACTGGAAGTCATAAGTGGGACAGTCCAGTAGGCAAAACTCTCCGTGTAAGTTACTAAACACAGCAGTCCAGATGCTGGAATATAGCATGTGAAGAAGAAAAGCAAGAGGGAAATGGGTCTCTGGGATCCAGCAAGTATTTGAAGTGAGAACTGAAGCTCACAGGAAGAGTGAAGAGAGAGAGATCTCAACTAAGAAGGAGGTGACAAGTGGTGCATTCTCCCTGAGCCCTGACCCACTGCAGGATGGGTGGCTCCAGCTTGCAGACACACACGGTAACTATCAGTAACTCCAGAGGTCTCCATAGAGAAATGTACCAGTGGATTGAAGGGGCTAAGAATTTGGGGTCAGATGTGTCCCAGGAGAGGGCTATTGGCTGGTAGCCATCTTGGAGAGGCATCAACTGAGTTTGGAACTCAGAGCGGCTGCAGGCTGGCTCCATCTAGTGATTTCCAGTGTCAGGGTGAGGTGGAACTGAGTTCAAGCTGGCAGGAGGCACACAAAGTGTTGCAGGTTGAGCACATCAGGTACCAGCCTCAGAGCGAGAAACCAGGCTGAACCTCAGTGGAACTAAGGGTTCAGGCTTGTTGGGATTATCCACTACCCTGCTGAAAATGTATGGTTTGATTGCTGAGATTAATCAACATGGGTCTGGGTTCTCTCTGCCTACCCCGTCTACCAGTGATGGAAGAGTCACACACTGAAGTGGACATTTTTTTCTCCTTTTTAAAGTTTTTATTTTATTTTCTTGTTTATTCTTGTTTTTATATGAGTGTAAATATTGTTGTTCTTCTGTTCCAGTTTTTATTATTATTTTTTCCCTTTCCCTACTGTTTTCATTAGTTTTCCAAAGTTTGCATAATCTTCCTTCATCCTCCAGCATTGTTTCTAATCTCTTCCTCTTTTTTTATTTCTCTGGTGTTTTTCCCCCCTTAACTCCCTAAGGTTAAGATTAAAAAACAACCTCCAGCCCAGATTGAGGTACCCTGCAAAACTATCTTTCAAAATTGATGGAGAAATAAGATAATCTCAAGATGAAGAACACTTGAAGAAATTTATGACTACCAAAACAGCACTTTAAAATGTTCTGTAGAATGTTCTAGAAAGCGATAACAGGGACTACAATTCCATTAACCTTAACAGAATAGGGACTACAATTCCATTAACCTTAACAGAATAAATCCACCAGGCAAGACAAGTAATTAAACAGAAGGGGGAAAAAGGTAAGCAATAACAAGAAAACAACTGACAAGGATAGTCAATACATATCAGTTATAATCAGCAATGTTAATGGTCTCAATTCACAATCAAGAGAAACAGACTGGATGATTGGATCAAGAAGGAAGATCCAACTATATGTTGCACACAAGAAACACATTTAATTCAAAAAGAAATTCATAGACTAAAAATCAAAGGATGGAAAACAATTGTCCATGTGACAGGAACCTGGGAAAGTAGAGGTGGTTATTACATTTGCAGACAAAGTAGATTTCAAGTCAAGCCTGATTAAGAGAGACAAGGAAGGTCATTACATCTTTGTAAAGGAAACAATCCAAAAGGAAGGACTAACAATCATAAATATATGTGCACCAAATACCAGTGAACACAACTACATGAGAAATATTAATGAACATGAAAAATCAAATAAACACTAATACAGTTGTAATGAGGGACCTCAATACCCAACTATTACAAGTAGATCAACTAGAGGAAAAAAATCAACACATAATCATCAGAATTGAACCAAACTTTTGAACAAATGGACTTAGTAGATATCTACAGAGTGTTCCATTTCACAACATCAGAATACATATTCTTCTCTGCTGCGCATGGAATATACTCCAAAACAGACCACAGTACTAACATGCGTAAGTGAATTCAAAAGAATTGAAGTTATCCCATGCATAGTTGCAGACAGTGCAATGAAATTGGGAATTAATGGCAAAATAAACCATAAGAACTTCATAAACACATGGAAATTAAATAGCAACTCCCTGAACATCCAATGAAATTTTAAAAGTCACAGATGAAATTAAAGAAGAAATTAGTTTCTACAATTAAATGATTATGCCAAGACAATATACTGGAACTTATGGGAAATAATGAAAGCAGTCCTATGAGGGAGACTTACACATAGAAAAACAATGAGTTTAAATAAATAAATTAATGGTGAACTTCCAAGTTTCTAGGAAAAAAAAAGCAAGTCAAACCCAAAAGCTCACAAGAGAGAGGAAATTATACAGATAAGAGCAGAAATTAATGCACTGGAGACTAAGAAAATAATAGAAAGAATCAAGGGATTAAAAAGTTGGTTCTTTGAAAGATTAAATAAAATTGACAAACCTCTAGCAAACCTTAACAAAAAAGGAAAGAAAAGATTCAAATCCACACAATTAAGAATAAAAATAGTGAAATCACAAAGACTGCAGAAATCCAGATCATCAATATCTACTTCAAAAACCTGTATTCTGGCCCTGAAGCAAGGCCAGCAGATTGCTGTAGCTGCTGGTTTCAAACAGGAGCCTAAAGAGAATTCTTTCTGTGGTCTGTTGGCCAGTTCAGAACTTTGGAAATGTAATGGTCAATTCATCAGAAAGAAATAGTAGGTGAGTATGGAGGACTTTGGGGGGCCTGCAGGGGAGAGACCCTGGCGCATCGGGACCTGCACTGTGCGGTTGACTCGGGGTGCCAGGAGAACAAGGAGCTCCTCCCCTCTCTGGGGGGCGGCTGTGATCCTGCTGGCATGTGGGCTGAGAATCAGACATCTCATGTCATCCTGTCCCCCGTCCCATGTCCCCCCTCCCCCTCCCCCCTGCTTAGCAAGTGGGAACCAGTTAACTACACATCTTGTGAAAAGATTGGCTATGTTATTTAGTATGAGCTCTCCATATGCAAAGATAAGGACAACCATTTGGAAGAAAACAAGAGACAATATGACAGATAGTGAAGATCTCTGGTTGTCTAGCTTTGAAATTTATACTTTCTTATGTCCCGTTCTGTTCTGTTTTGTTGTGTTTAATTTTATTCCCTTTTAAAATAAAAAAAAACCCCTGTATTCTACTAAGATGAAAAATGTAGAAGAAATGGATAGACCTAGATGCATATGACCTACCAAAGTTGAATCACAGGGTAACTTTTTTTTTTTTTTTTGGTACCGGGGATCGAACTCACAACCTCGTGTTGGCCAGGCAGGCGCTTAAGCCACTGAGCTAAATCCCTGGCCAAAGTTGAATCAAGAAGATATAAAAATTCTAAGTAAACTAATATCAGTCAGTGAAATTGAAGATGTAATTTAAAATCTATCAACAAAGAAAAACCCAGGCTATTGAATTCTGTAAGAAATTTAGAGAAGATCTATTCCCACTACTCCTCAATCTCTTTCATGAAATAGAGAGGAAAATGATACTACCAAAGTCATCCCTGGAAGCAAGCAATACCCTGATTCCAAAACCAGAGAAGGATCCAAACAAAAGAGATAATTATAGGTCAATCTCCTTAATGTACATAGATGCAAAAATCCTCAATAAGACACTGGCAAACAGAATGCAGCAAATCATCAAGAAGATTATACACCATGACAAGAGATTAATACCAGGGATGCAGGGGTGGTTCAACATACGCAAATCAAAAAATGTAATATATCATATTAACAGAGCCAAGTAGAAAAACCGTATGATTATCTTAATAGATGCAGAAAAAGTATGTGACAATCTCCAACACCCATTTATGATAAAAAACCTAGAGAGAATTGGAATAGATGGTCTTTATCTGATAAAAGCCATCTATGACAAACCAACAGCCAGCATCATACTAAATGGACAAAAATTGAAAGCTTTCACTTCAAAATCAGGAAAAACACAAGGATGTCCAGTATCACCACTCTTACTCAATATAGTTCTGGAAGCATAATCCAGAGCAATTAGACAAGAGAAAGAAATAAAAGGAATAAGGATAGGAAAGGAAGAAGTTAAATGATCATTATTTGTGAATAACATAATACTATACATGGAAGTCCCCAAAGACTTCTAGATTTAATAACCAAATTCATCAGCATTGCCAGATACAAAGTCAACTCTTGAAAATTAATAGCATTCCTGTACACAAACAACAAACTCACTGAGAGAGAAATTAGAGAAACTTCGTCTTTCATAATAGCATGAAAAAAAAAAAAAAAGGAAAGAAATACCAAGGACTCGATCTAATGAAGGAAGTAAAAAAAACCTTTACATTGAAAACTACAGTACTCTGAAAAAGGAGAACACTCAGAAGGTTGAGGCAGGAAGGTTGCTGTGAGTACAAGGCCAATCTGAGCTACATACTGAGTTCAAAGCCAGCCTGAACTACATAGTGAGACCCTGTCTCCAAATAAAAAAAAAAAAGGCAGATCAAAGAGGACATGAAAAATGGAAAGATATTCCTTGTTCTTGGTAGGAAGCACCAATATAATGAAAATGGCCATACTTCCAAAATTGTTATACAAATTTAATGTGACCCCAATCAAAATACAAATAGCATATCTCACAGAATTAGAGAAAATTCTAAAATTAATTTGGAACTAGAAGAGACCTAGAAGAGCAAAGGCAATGCTGGACAAAAAGGCAAGGCACAGCTGGAGATATAGTTCAGCGGCACAGTGCCTGCCTGGCAAGCACAAGGTTATGAGTTCAATTCCTGGTACCAAAAACCCAAAAGCAACAACAACAACAACAACAACAAAACCTCGCAATTTAAGCCTGAACTGCATAGTGAGACCCTGTCTCAAAAAGACAAAAACAAAACAAAACAAAACAAAAAATATGGCAAGGCAGGAGACATCACAATCCCTAATTTGAAATTATACTACAAAGATACTGTGATTAAAAAAAACAGCATGGTACCGGCAAAAAAACAGACCTGAGGATCAAAGGAACAGATTAGAAGATGAAGAAACAACTGCAGACATACTTAACCACTTTATCTTTAACAAAGGAGCCAAACATCTTCACTGGAAGAAAGAAAGCCTCTCTAATAAACAGTGCTGCAAAAGCTTACTTTCCACATGCCAAAGATTAAAACTAGACCCGTATCTTTCACAATGCACTAATCTAAAATAAAAATGGATCAAAGACCTAAATATTAAAACAGAAACACTAAATCTGCTAAAACATAGAATAGGCAGAACTCCTAAAGACATAGGAATAGGCAAAGACTTTATGAATTAAACCCTGATCACACAGAAAATATCATAAAAAATCAACAACTGGGATCTCATTTTATTTAAAAGCTTTTGCATAGCAAAAGAAACTACTGACAGTGTGAAGAGACAACCCACAGTGTGGGAACAAATTTTTTGCAGCTGTTCATCAGACAAAGAACTAATATCTAGAACATACAAAGAACTCAAAAAAATTAGACTCTCAAAATTTAAAGACCTAATCCAAAAATAGACTTTGAATTGAATAGATACTTCTCAGATGAAGAAGTAAAAATGAAAAAATATCAGCATCACTGGTCATTTGAGAGATGCAAATTAAAACACTGAGATTTCATCTCACTCTAGAAAGAATGGCTATCATTAAAAAAATCAACCAATAACAAATGTTGGTGAGGTTATTGGAAAAAAGGAACACTTTTCCACTGTTGGTGGGTGTGTAGACTGGTGCAACCACTGTGGAAATCAGTGTGGAAACTCCTCAAAAAACTAAAACTAGAGGTTCC
Source organism: Dolichotis patagonum (assembly GCA_004027295.1). Classification (NCBI taxonomy): domain Eukaryota; kingdom Metazoa; phylum Chordata; class Mammalia; order Rodentia; family Caviidae; genus Dolichotis; species Dolichotis patagonum. The sequence goes on from PVJX010002783.1 coordinate 108,537, forward strand.
GTTCAACCCAGCTATTCCCCTTCTTAGTATCTTCCCGAAAGAATTAAAAGCATCATACTGTAGTGATATATGCACACCTACGTTTATAGTGGCACAGTTTGTAATAGCCAAATCTCGGAAACAGCCCAGAAGCCTATCAACCAATGAATGAAGAAGATGTGTTCTTTTGTACAGTAGAGTACTATCCACCCATAAAGAAGGATAAACATGAGACATTTCTAGCTAAAGGGACTCACCTTGAGGCCATAATCAAGTGAAATTAAATCAGACACACATGTTTAAATATCACATGATGTCTCTTCTAGTATGAGAAACCAAAAGTGTAAATAAGGACAAAATGTATAACACATATTGCATAATGGGAAGACAATGTTCAAATATGAAGGGGAGAGTGGAAAAGGAAAGAAGGAACAAGAAGAAAAAGAATAGAAGGAAAAAATGGAAACAAAGCTTTAGCAAGGGGCAGAAGAGAGGGGAGGGGAATGGGAAAAAAAGAAGAAGCAAGATGTGTCATGTACCACAGGAACCAATTCCCTATGATGAATGTCATCATTATATATATCTAAAATGTACCAATACGAAAACAAACAAACAAATAAATAAACCTGGCCAAAACCCAAACCAAACCAACCTAACCCAAGCAACCCAATAGTGGGTCTGCCTCCATGTACCTGCCTGAAGCTAGAGGGCCATTCATTACTACGGATGGGTTTTCAGAAGCAAAGGGGGAGAGTTAGCTCCGTCCTTGCCTGCTACAAGGTAACGCCAAGACTCTGCACTGACTTTGTGGTCTCTATGACCATAGTAAGGACCACGCAATTGGGTCCAGCTACACATTCACTTGCTTGGAGCTTCAAAGTAGGTGGGTGCTCTCTGCCCTGAACATCTGTAGGAAATAACCTTTGTGATCCTTCTGACGCTGGAGGGAGATTCCCTTCAACTGACACTGGAGCCCGTGTGAAAAAGCCCCGTTTCCTTGTCTGCTTCTGTGCACTACTCACTCCTGTTTGTTGTCCTCTTCCTTTCCAGGTTTCCCTCAGAGAAACTTTTGTTCTTTTCACCTGATATAAAGCCAGTAACATGCTCTTCAGAATGGAAATTAAAATTCTGTATTCTTTTCTTTTCTTTTTGTCTTTTTGAGACAAGGTCTTGCTATACAGTTCAGTCTGGCCTTGAGCTCACTTTGTAGCCCAGGCTGGTCTTGAACTTGCAATGATCCTCCTGCCTCAGTCTCCCGAGTGCTGGAATTGCAGGTGTGCACCACCATACCCAGATGAAAATCCCATACTCTTTTAGCCTTTTTATTTCTTTTCTCCTTTCTTTGGGACTTCCCTAAGCAAGCGATTCAGGATCTAGATTTCAAAGGCTTACAGGGTGACAAACAGTCTACACAGTAGCCTCATTCCCATCTGTGCCACCTCTGAAGTTGGAGAGGGGGTTAGAACTGGCAGTGCTGCCTTGAGGCCTCCCTGGTATCACCTCTTCACCCATAGCCCTGCCTACTGCAAGATCATGTCAAGATTTTGCTTATGCCAAGTAAGGCATCCAGTTATAGAGAGCTGCTACATCTGCGAAGTGAGACTGGCAGTATGAATGCGGCTCACATGTAAAAACCCTGGGGAAGCCCTGAAGCTCGTGCTACTGACCTTCCCTGAAGGATGGCTGTGGGCACACAGGCTTTCTCATCCTTGAGGGCACACAGGATTCTTGCCATACAGTTGCCTGCCCATTATGGAACACACGGGGCCCTGCAACTTAGAATTTTTCACAGACCTGGTCCAACAGTACACCAGAGCTTGCCCATTTGGATTTAGACTCTTCACTGTTTCCTCAACCTGTCATTCCTCACCATTTCTTAGGTACCTCCGTTAGGACCTGAAGTCTACTTTGAGTCCCCCAAGCAAGCAGCAACATGGCCCTTTCTAAAAATGTGCACAGCAGCTGTCATGGTTTTTGATTAATTAGTTACTTCAGGTCCCTTGCAGAGTGAGCAGTTAGAGATGAAACACGCAGACCCGGAGGAAGAAAGCACATGGTGCCCCTGTTGTTCCACTGAGGGTGAGCAAAGGAAGCAATGGACATGATAAACGGGAGAGGCAGGCTCTATTTAGGAAGAGTTCCTTGCTAAAACAGGCACTTCCGACTCAGAGGATCCAAGAGCTTACAGTCCCCTCTTCCTGTCCTCCAGCTGGTCCTGGAGGCAGCACGTTTCAGCCTCACCTGGTGATTTCTTCCTTCAGTGCCGCAGGGTCCACCGGGTAAAATTTCACACGAAAGCACATGGTGAATGGAGGCTGTGCTGCAGAGAAAAAGTGACACCCATCAGGGGAGACTGAAATAATGAGGCCTCCCCACCATCCGAATAAAATCCTCCCAGGCTCGGGGCCAATTCAGAATAACGGAGCGTCACATATGTAGACCAAGACTTCATGCTCAGTGACATTTCGTCCCGCCCACCCTAGGGGGCGACGCTTCATTCTTCATAGAGGATACTTACATCTCAGTTGCTTCACCACAGACTTCGTAAACTCCAACCAATGCTGAAACAGAAGGCAGGACATGAAAACCATAATGAGAAGCAATGTCAAATATAACTTGTTTTATAAAATTTAAATAACTAAGCAGATTGTAGCCTAGGGTAGAAACAACGTGAAAACTCGTGCAGTGTAGATTTGGAGAGTAAAGAGTGGTACAATTTTCTGAAATAAGTTTCCTGTGGAGTCAGCTGTGAAGGGGAAACAGTTCCAGCTTCAGATGCCATTTCTGGGCTTCCCTGGTAAATGCTGTCTCCAAAAGCAGGGTGCCAGAGTTCTGAGCCATGGATCTGGCACACCCGCAGGCACGAATGACTGCACAGACGTGTAGTGGGGACAAAGACCCTCTGGGCTTGGGCAGGGAAATGCTGGGGTTAATGGGTGGTGTGCATTGTTATGTGCCAACTTTTTTTTTCTTTTGCAAAGAAGTGGATAGAGGTCATCAGTAGCAACTTTAGAACATATTAAGAAAAACTGCATAAATGGAGACAAGGCAGAGATAGCTGGTGTGTATTTCCATTTTTAACATAGATTGCCAGTCCTTGTGAGAGAGAACACAGGGATGTTTTAAGTCTAAGTTTCATTAGATAATTAACTACACCCAATGGGTAGGATAGTTCCTGTTGCCCTTGGATTTCTAGAGGTAGAACATAGTAGTAGTACATTTTCCCTCACGGTACTTATGTTGGGGACAGAAAACGGTGAGACCACTCTACATCTGTGCCTCTGTTCTACCATGGGTGCTTTATAAAACTCACTATTTTTTTTTTTTTTTTTTGGTACCGGGGATTGAACCAATGACCTTGCACTTGCCAGGCAGGTGCTTAAGCCACTGAGCTAAATCCCCCGCCCTAAAACTCACTATTGATGTTTGTTGATTTTACACGAAGCAGGTAACTGTCAGTTGACAGAGAGCTAAACTGCTATTATTTGGAGTTTGATTGCCTGGAAGCGGCTGAAAGTCCCTCGATGTCAGCTCCACAAGGGCAGGAAACTGTCTTATTCACCACAGCCACCAGTGCCCGCAACATGGGGACGTCAGTGGATAAAGGGACCTGGCCCACACTGTCCTCTTTCCTGGCTACTTCAACTTCATGTAATGTTTTGGCAGGTTCCTGCCATGGCAGAATAGCAGCCAAGCTCATGCAGACAGCATCCTGGCCTCCCTCAGTTCCCAGCTCTCACCTTCTGGGCTGAACCACGGGTCATGCAGCTAATGGACCCACTAAGAGCCAGTTCTTCCGTCAGCTCTACATGGATAATCTGGGCTGACAGTCTGCTCTCTGGCTTCCTCTGATCTAAGTTCCCACGAGGCTGGCAACTCATTATAGCCACTCAGTGTGGTTAAGAGGTCCTTCTCACATTACACGGCCCACCGCGGCTTCGCTTCACAGAGAAGCAAAAGGCAAGAGATGAAATTGCACAGAAATGGCCAGGGATCCAGGCCGTGCCTGCGAAGGTGGAGGAGGCTGTCTAAGCATTCCAGAATTGTGTACAGGGAAGGGAACTTTACAAGTGTCAGAGAATCAGAACACACAGCAGGGCCTTTAGGCTGATAGATTAAAAGAAATAAACAAAGACAGAAATTAGAGGAATGAGTGAGCAATACCTTGTCCCTGGAGGGCAGATGGTGCTGAATAACAAAACAAAAAACCAAAACCAAAAAAAAAAAAAAAAAAAAAACCATCCCTCGTGGAGAGGACTAGTTTGTACTTTAGTGAGAGTTTCAAAAATCACTGAAACTTTTTCCTAATCTCCTCTTAGGAAGTGGAAAGCTGTCAATTTGTCCAAAGGATTTTAAGGGTCTAGTGGAGAAGTCTTGGGAGGACCCAAGAATACATGATTGCCAGAGTTGCTGCTTGTAGCAGTCTGGTAAAATCTGAGTCCCAGAGTCACTAGCAAGCCGGTAACATGGGGTGAAAGGTTTCCTCCTATATTTGGGTGAATGGGTCAAAGTGGCACAATCTTGAGGCTGTGGGACTTTGAAAGGGCATAAGGGAGGGCTAAAAGGAGGAGAGGCCTAGGTCTGAGTCAAAATCAGGGGAAGGGTTATGGCAGCTTCTCTGAGAGAGTTCAGGAGAGTCCCAGACACCTGAAGACACTAGGGCAATCAGGATGGGCAGATGGATGTGACTCTGGGTTTATACTCAGAGCCCTGGGGAGGAGGGGGAATGGGGAGCTCACCTCCTCTATTGTCACCATGGACCAGCGGTTCGAGGACAGCTCTTTACAGGTCCATTTCCCTCCAACCCTCCACCAGTATCTCAAGCCTCAGCTCTCAGAGACTATCAGGTGTGACTTTGGTATGGAATCTTCAAAAGGCTCTGGAGTCAGGACCAATGTAAGACTGGCTTTGACACGTCTCTTGGTTAAGCAAGCTAATTAACTTGCCCCAGACTTCATTTACTTATTCAGAGGTGGTTATTATAATTATAGACATTCACTTCATTGGTCTTAAGGATTACATGAAGAACATATGTGAAGTTCTTAGCTCAGTGCCAGACACAACTTAGCTCTCAATACACAGCAGCTAGAAGAGGCTGGTAGGTGCTTACAGCAGTGTGTGATATACGTACATACAAACCCATAAATGTTTATTTTTCCTCTTATTTCTTTCTCTCTCTCTAGCTCCTTTTCCTTTTAACCTTTATCATCTTCACATGTGTTCTTATTGTTACACACAATCTGAATGAACTAAAAATTAATCAACAGGACACATTTAACTTTTTTTCTTCATACACTACCACCTTTCAGAGATGAGAAGATCTCAGTGGTAATCTTTTTAAGGAAAGTTTAGAGCAGACATCCACATTTTGTGAAACCACTCCACTATTACAGTGAATGGGCACTTAGGGCAGGGGAGGATACAGAGCTTTCTGATATGAAGGCATCTGTGGCCTTGAACTAAGGTTCAGATCTAAGTAGATTTGATAGTTAATTAACTGCCGATTATATGTAAGACACAGCCAACTAAACTGGCTCAGCATAATTCTGGGTGTGGAAGACTCACCTTAGGGAGTCACCAGAATGGTATAAAAGGGAAATGAAGAAGGAAGGCTCACTTCTGTTTCTTCCCAGGAGCTCCAGTCTTCACCTTTATCTTGAAGGTCATCTCCTGGCTTCCAGCCAGACCCTTCAGCCTCCTCATACGGACTCACATGGGACACTACACTGAGTTTTTGCGCTCTTCCACACCTGACTCTGTGGGCGGCCAACATAAGCCAGTCTCATAAATTCTCATGAATTTGTCTATCTTGCAATAAATCTGTTTCTCTAGGAAGCACTGACTGCTACAGTAGATTATTTACGTCAATAGAGTGGAGGCTTTTGAAAGTGACTATTTTGCCACTACTTCCCAAACACCGATGCTGCCCAAAGCTCTACTGGGCTAGGAAAAACAAGTATGTGCGTGAAAAGTAGGGGGGAGGCTAGTCAAATGAAGGGATATGGCCTTTAGAATCTCTCCTAAAGCTCACTGTTTGATGTACAAGCCTACACAGCCCTGCAAGGCCAAGTGAATCAGAGCACCATAGGACAAATAGTTCTGCACTCTGACCTGGTGAAGGGCACACTTGTGACTCCAGGCAGTGCTGAAATACTGAACCCTCTATGCCCAAAGGCCCCAGTGAAAACAGAGACAAAACACCGTGTTTGGAGCTTTGCGGAAAACCCTAGACCTGGGAAAGGAAGCACTTCTAGAATACATGATGCTACGGCTTTTGGAGAGTGGAAAATGAGCATGAGTGGCAAGCAGGGGTATAGAGAATTGAGCCACAGAGCACAGAATACATCTGCAAACCGTCCTGCTTCAAGGGAGATGCCACAGACAAAGGAGAATGAATCAGAATTGTAGAATCTGCAGATGTCTGTAAGCCAGTGAGAAGGAGGTGAGACATAAGGCATTGTAAACCATGAACTTGGTCATTTACTCCCTCAGCAAATGCTTACTGAACATCAGCTACCTGCTGGGTTCTCTGTTAGTTATGTGGGAGATGGTGCTGAATGAGACCAAGTCCACACCCTCATGGAATTTACCATTTGGTGTAAGGAGTACCAGAACAGGGTGTCAGAAGCACGTGGGTTGCAGAGGAGGGCCCCTGATACACAGTATGATTAGGGAAGATTCCTGAAGGAGGTCAGTGTCTCAGGTAAGACCTTAAACATGAAAAGGAGCGAGCCAGGAAGGTGTGCAGTGTGAAGTGAGAAGGAGAAGCGTGTTTTAGAGGTGAAGGTGCTGAGAAGGAAGAGGGCCTCTGTGTTGGGGAGCTGTTCATCTGGGTGGACCACAGCACACACAGAGGAGCTGACTGGGGAGGCAGAGCCGAGATGAAGTAGGGAACTGGCAATGTGAACTTGTTCCTGTTTCTGTTGTGCAGAGCAGGATTTGCAAGGTGATGAAAGGCCCATGTCAGTTTGGCTTTCTCTGTTCTGCTGAGATGGGGCTGGCACCTCAGTACCTAAAACAATGTGGTTAATTAAGCTCCTTTACTAGAAAGGGGGTGGGAGAGGCTCGCCTTACACTCTGGGCTCAAGACCCAAGGGTAGCCTCTCTCCTAAACCTCCAACTTCAACTTTGGTCAAATCCCTTATGCTCCCTAGCATGCCATTTCTACATCTGTAACAGGGCAGGCTTCTCTGGGCAAGCTGTAGCTAAGGCACCTTGTAGGTCTAGTGCTGAGGTTCAAAGTGACGACATTAAACTACAGGGTCTAGCTGGTGCCTGGCTCCAGGTACCAGCCTGAGGTTAATTCTGAATATGAAGGTTCAAGACTTCAGGATTATTGACTAAGCCTGGGCTCTCTTAGCGCTTTGATTTTTGACTCACCCGCTGCTTATCTGGATCCACGAAGCGTATGCCAAAGTAGTCTTTCTCAAGTAGGTTCAGGTGGTGGCAGAGAAGGTCAAACAGATACTGGCCCTTGGCATCTCTCTGCAAAGAAAGCAAGCTGCACTGAGGAATGAGCAGTCTTCCTCACTGTGATTTTGTTTATAATCATTAAAAGTTGTTTATAGCTCTGGGTATGAGGGGGTCACATGTCCATAACTGTGTCTTCTGTATTGTGACACATTAGACGTACTCTGACTTCAGAGGTTTTAAGCTGGGAAGAGCTCAGCAATCCACAGACATGTCACAAAATTCAGAACTGAGGCAGCAAAGTCAGATCCAATCTCCACTGTGCAAACCTTTTTTAAACCAGTGGGACTAGGGAATGTCCATGTGGGGTACGGTAGTAATTCTAGCATATCCAGTGAGCTCTGCCTGTAACACATACACTGAAGCTAGGCATGGCAGCACATGCCTTAATGCCAAATGTGGGCCCCCTGTGGACAACTTAGTGACCTGGTGAGACTCTCTCTCAAAAAATAAATAAATAAATAAAAGGCTGTAAATTAAAGGCACTAAGTTTAATTCCCAGCAAAACACACACATACGCACACACGCACGCAATCTTGGATTTGTTCACTTTTTTCTTTCCCATTATGAACCCCACACATCAAGCCACCAGCACCTTCCAACTGCACCACTGCCTGTACCTTCCTGTGAGTTCTCTGCTCCTGCTCTTACCCTTCTCAGTTCATCCTCCATGCAGCAGCAAGAGTGATCACAATTTAGATATGACGTCTTTGCTGGGTAAGTAATACAGGCACATAGGAAGCTATTCCAGTGCACCAAAGAATGTAGGATGAGGGTCAGGCTCCCTTTGATTCTAGTCTCCCTGTGGTCCAGGTTCCCCTCCACTGCCAGCTTCCTGTACACCCATTTTATACACAGGCAAAACGGTATACACGTATAGTTTCTAAAAAAGATTCAAGATGTGTTATGTACATGTACCAATTTCCATGATGAATGTAATCATATGTACTGCAAACATACTAACAAAAATTTTAAAAAGTCTATTTGTAATTTTTTTCAGCAATGAGGATCACATCCATTCTGTTTTTTTTCCCTTATACTTGGTAATATAGGTATGTCTCAGTTTGTTGATGTTCTTACTGTTTCATTTTTTCTGCATTACTGAGGATGAAACTAGCGCTCACCCCTAGGAAAATGTTCTACGAGTGAGCTACATCCCTAGTCCCGCCTCAGAGATTTTACCTGCTGCACACTGCTGTGATGAACCAGAAGTTATATTACCCAGTTCAACGCTGGCAAAACGTGTCTAATTTATTGCAAACAATGTGGCAGTGAACACACAGTGACCTTTAATTACCCTGCTCACTTCTGCTTAACGTCACCCTGCCTTTCCACTGCTGTCAGCTGAAGTCCTAACTCCAGTCATGGCCGGTAACACCCCACATAGTCTGGCTTCTGCCTTCTCTCTGAACTCATCCTAAATCCTCCTCCTCACTGCATTCTGGCCGCTGCTTTTCTGTCCCTGAACGCACCACAGCTCTTCTGTCTGTGTGACTTCACGTTTCCTCCCTGCTGGATGCTCTTCCGCAGCTCTCACCAGACACTCCTAACCTTGAGGCTTCAGCCACACGCCCTCTGCAGAAGGGTCTTTCTGTGGATCCTTCTGCACGGCTTTGTGTCCTTCCCAGCACTTATGTAATTATCTTGTTGACTGTTTACTTTTCAAGATTATGGTTTTCACGAAGGAATGATTCCTCCTCCAGAACTCAGTACAAGTTTGGAACAGGTGGGTACTCAGTGTTTATTTCTTGAATAATTCCTGAACTACTAGATTAAGGTAGAGGTTGGAAAGGTTTCACAGTGTGTCTTTCAGGCTGTCTATAACCCACAACTTCTGCTTCAGAGAGGTGCCTGGCTATCTGGGATAACAGGAAAGAGAATGAATTACAGGGAATTCTCCAAACGTTTGAAGCCTGTAGAGCATCCATCTCTGGACCTGTCCACAGTGGCCCCTGCAGCTCTGCTCAGATGACCATCTCTGGAGGGTACACATCTAATTTTGTGTCCAAATTGAGAGTGACTTATAAATTCCAAAAATCTCATCTATGCCAAGACCCGAAACCATGGGTAATGACAGAAGGACCTGGCCCTCAAAGAATGGGCAGATTTTTAGAACCTTCACTAAATGTTTATACCTTATCTCTTCCTCTTTTGTTGGCTCAACCTATACCAGTGGTGGTGGACCCATGGCACATGTGTTGCAGCAGGCTCTCTGTATCACTGAAAGCTCTAAAAGGTTCACCATCACTGTCACATACTGTTGAAGGAGAACTAGGGAAGATGCTAAATCTCTCAGCAAGTGTTGAAAGAAGCATATCCTGTTAGAAGCTGCGGGGTACTTGGACTGAAGGAGGCAATGTGAGTAACCCTCCCCTTTCTGGTACCCTCACGTTTCCTTACAGAATATGTTCCCAAAGCCGTAGCCTTACACCCATGCTCTTTGGTCTCCAACTGGAAAAACTTGCTCCTAGAACAGACATTGCAAATCACACTGGGCCTTCTGGATGGTGGGCCACAAACTAGTTTTTCAAAGAACTCCATCAGCTTTTGTGTCTTTGGGCAGGGCCTATCAACTACTTCTCGGAAGAGTTTAAACTCATATTTAATATTTTCTCTGGGAGTGGAGGAAATATGTCCAACTTTGTCTCATACATCAGGTCTTACACTATTATCTCTCTAAGCTACTGAAATGGGATAGCATGAGACAGTCTCATATTGTGGTCATTTTCCTCTACACATTTTACTTTGCCCCAAGCTGGCTACTACATTGTGATTACATAGCATGAGTTTTAATGGTTGAAGAAGCTTCCATGCAGCAACCATAATAGCAGATGCCTAGGATAGAGAAAGCCATGGGGAAAATGTGCTTTGGTCATAGAAATCTTAAGGATTTTAAGAAAGAATCCTGCTGTCATGGTTTATGTCGGTGGCCGCCAGGCCTCATGTATTTGCATTGTACATTTGTGACTGGTTCATTGTCTAGTGCTTGGATTGATGGTGTCAGTGCTACACCCTCCTAGGGGGTGGAGCCAGGATGTGATGCAATGGCAGGAAGAAGGTGTGTCTCTCTCTCTTGCCGGTTTCCGCCTTGCTGTTTGCAGCCGCCATGAACTGCGGCCCCGCCATGCTACCTTGCCTTGGAGCCAACTGAGTATAGATTGAAACCTCCAAAAACTATAAGAAATAAACCTTTCCTTTCCCAACTTGGGCAGCAGGTATTTTGTCTCAGCAATGAGTAAAAAGTAACTAAGACAGAATTTGGTACCGAGGAGTGGGGTCATTGCTGTGACTATACCTGACCATGTTTTCCAAGAGGCTTTGGAAATGGCTTGTGGGTAGAGTTTGGAAAGGTTCACACATGTCGCCTGGATGCACAGAGCTGGAGCAACTTAGGTTGTTCTGTAGAGGAGATTCTGGTCAGAGCTCAGGAAATCAGAAGGCTGATAGCAAGCCTGATGGTAAAGACCAGGCTTGCAAGGTTTCTGCTGGGAAGGACTGTATTGGTTGTTGGACTCCCTATGATGTGTGTTATGGCTTGGCAGAAAGTTTGTCTGCATTTTGCTCATGCCCAGAGACTTTGCCTGAGACTGAGATTAAGGGTAACGGACTGATTAATCTGGCAAAGGAAATTTCAAGGCAGTCAAAAGTTGAGGCTGTGGCATGGCTATTGTCGGGGTTTTTAGCCAGCTTTATGTTGCTAATCAAGAACAAAGAGCCCAGCAGGATAATTTAAAACACTGTGAGTTTGGCCAGAAGGAAAACTCCAGTAAAGCTGTGGATTGTAAAGACAGTGCCGAGACTTGGATTGCTGAGAAGGAACAGAGAGATAAGAAAGATGGCCACTGGGCATCCCAGGAAGCAGCGGGTCTTCACCCTTTGCAGCCTCCAAACTGCAAAGGCGAAAGAATTTTCTCAGATGAGAAAGCTTCAGAGCACTATGCTCCAGAATGGCACGCGAGGCCACATGAGGTTCCAGAATGGCGGCAACATAGAAAAGCTTTTCTTCACAATCGGGTTCACAGAGCCCAGCGATCTAGGCAATCGATCCCTACAGCCAAGAGAGAGAAAAGCCTGGCTATTGCTCCAGCTGGCAGCAGGCCTTGGCGGCATCCACATGGTGCTGATTTTAGGTGCAAGGAAAATGCACAAATTCTGAGGGTAAGAAGGTTTCCACCTCGATTGCAAAGGGCCTGGGAGGCCAAGCAGTGTGCCCCTGAGAGGGCAATATGTAAAGATTAAGGGTGAAGCCAAAGGTGCAATGGAGACCCCTGGAAAAGCCAAGAACGTGGATCATCCAAGGAAAGCTGCAAAAACTGAGCAGAGAAGGTTGAAGAGAGAAGCTGTGGGAGCTGAAATCCCTGGAAGTGCCGTGGGGGTGGAATCACCCAAGCCTTTTGGAGCTTGCAACCAGATTGCTTCAAATGCTGAGCATGGAACTCTAGGACTTAATGTTCGCCCTGCTGGATGTTAGACTTGCTCTGTTTCCAATACTTTATATTCCCCCGTTTGTAACTTTTGGAATGGTGATGTTTATTTTGTGCCTTTGCATTTCAGAAATGTTTAACCTTATTTCACTTGTACAGGGGGTTACAGTTAAGAGTTTTCCATAGATATTGGAGGAGACTTGGGACTTAGACTTTTCAGCAATGCTGAAAATGTTAGGACTTTGGCAACTCTTGGAGATGGACTAAATGTCTTTTATATAAAGGTAATACATGAGTCTCTGGGGGCCAGGGATGGAATGTCATGGTTTATGTCAGTGGCCCCCAGGCCTCGTGTATTTGCATTGTACATTTTTTTTCTTTTTTTAAAATTTTATTTAAAGAGAAAAAAAGCAATACAGAAAAAAGGGTAGAAACAATACAAAACCTCAAAAAAAACCGTAAATCACTAGTTGACAAAACACATACTCCCCGAAATAGCTGTTCATGTTACAAAATTAAGGCAAACAAAGTGAACGCACAGTGAAGCTGCAAACAGAAAAAAAAGGATAGAATAAAGCCAATTGACACAGTATAGTGAAATTGGCACAGAACATCACAGCAGGTCACCAGGACAACAGTAACAGGCAACATTGTATATCTCATTGTCTTCACAATAGTTGTTCTTCTACTAGGTAGAGCAAAATCAAAGAAATACACAACATTATAGAACACTTCAACACAGTATTAAATAGAGCAACACCATTAATCAGGACAAAGCAAAATGGCGATAAAAATATCTGCCTTCAGAGATAGTAGAAGGAAACTCCCCCCACTTGTTGTACCACATATGGTCACCTCCCAAGAGATACCAAGATCCCTGGATCCTGATTGTTAGCGGGGTGGTGGTG